>VZSF01003858.1:457178-510628 GCA_013398295.1 Chionis minor
GGGCCCTGTGGCCCGCACCTGCGGGTGGAGGGGCGGACTGGGCCGGGCCTAGGCCCCTTGCGAAGCGCCCGTTCGTGTCTCACCGCTGAGCGTCGAGCGGGCTGTTCCGGTAAAGTTGTGAGACACCTTTTACAAAATCAAGGTAAAAGAGATGCCGCAGGCAGAATTAACAAATGCAGTGGAGCTCCAAGCCTCCTGCCAGGCAGGGCTGTAAATACAATATGCACTTGGTCCGTGTCCTTGCATACATAAAATGAATATAAAATATCTCTAAGAGTCACTGTCTGAATTATATAGTGTTCTACCAGCTGCGTTTTAAGGACTAAGACAAGCCTTTACGTCCTGTCATTGCCCATATAGCTAAATCAGTAAGGAGGAAGATTTGCCAAATAGGATATAGTTGGAAGGCTGAGGTCACACAGTATGTGGCGTTGGCAGCCATGTCACCTCCAGACTGGGATAAGGTGACTACTGACACAAGTGCAAGGCAGTAGATCGCACTTTCAGGCCAAAGTCTACGTGGTTCAGGGTAGCTTATTGTGGTTTTAGCTATTCTTTTTATTTTCATAATTAAAATACATATTATTGGCAAGTCTCACTGTATGATGTTAAATGGGTGTACAAGGATGCAAGCTGGTATGAAAACTCTGTATTACATTACAGAACTTGATGGCTGAACCAGGAAGAGTCTTTCACAATCCCTTTTCCTATTCAAACTGCGTTTAGCTGATTGCCAGCTAACAGGTCTCTACCTGGGATCACAACTGCTCACAGCAAACTCAGAACGTGAGAGATGAGAATAAGGAAGCTTTTTGTTCTCCCAAATGTTCTCTCTTCTCTCTTGAGCATGAAGCTGACGGGATGCCAGCAGAATGTTAGCAGCTACATCCACTGATGCTGTTTTGGCTTTTGGGAAGTAAACTCTTCATTGAGTTTAGCTGCCCTGCACCCACAAGGCTATGATTGAAAACCTGAAGGCAAATCCAGAGAGGAAGTAATTCTTTGTCTGCTTTAAAAATTCTTGACCAAGTAAAATTATTTCTTTATCCTTACATCTTCTTTAACAAGTGAGTGTGAGCACTTTTTTTGTTACAATTTCCCATCGGAGGAAAATAACTGTTAAGTTTTACAGCTCATTTTGAGTGTAGAAAGAAAAAAAACCCAAACCCAAAAACCTGTGGGCTCTGTTTTCTGGGATGCACTCTGAACTCCTCCCATCTGAAAGAAGCATAATTAACCAGTGAGAAACTGCCCCACTGGGGCTTCTGATTTGTTTTACTGTGGTTGACGAGAGTCTTTAAAGGCTTTTTCTAGCACAGGGGAGACATGATATATTGATTCAATTTGAAAATCCTCAGATATTATCACTGCACTCCATCTTGTGGAAGAGGCAACAACACATTTTAAAATGATCCTATAGTGGTTTTTTTGAGTAATTAAACTTAACAATGTCTCGTTCTTACTGCCAAAGCAGGGAACTACATATAGGAGAGGATACAAGAAGCGGTTTAATTCTCCGTCTGCCTAATTGTACCCAATGGATTTCTGTAAACGTCCCTTGGTTCTAGGTATGAGCTTTGTGCCTCCTTCTTCTTTGTTTTGGAAAGGAGCTTTAGGAAAGCATTCGAAGAGTCTAATTTGAAAAGAGAAACTAAAGCAGAAAGGAACCTGCTTTCTAGGTGAAATTGCCAAGGAGCACCCCAGATTTGGGAGAGTTGTCATAAGGCTGAAGAAGCACCCAGGTGGCGCAGGGATGGTGATCTGTGGGGATATGTGGCTAAGGTGGAGACTACTAGGCAGGTTTGCTCTGTAGGGCAAACTGGCTGTTTTAGTGTGGTTTGTTTTGTTGGTTTTTTTCCTCACCCCTATAATAAGAACAGTAATCTAGCTGTATCTGGGACACTGTATTGAGGATCATTCTTTAACTTACCACAAAAACCCAAACGATGAGGTTCTCTCTGCGCTTCTGAAACTGCCTTTTGTGGCTTGTGACCTTTTTCCCCTTGATGTTCAGTGCTGCTTTGGGAAATCAGAATAGGTATTGAGCCAACAGCTATGAACTACAGCAAAGGCATATTCATACATGTTTGTCTGGCCAGGTGCAGAGAAAATTGAGCAACTTATCTGGATTCACAGCTATAAAAAGGTTAACCTTTTAATAGTTGCCCTAGGACAAGCTTGAAGAGAAAGCCATTTAATGAATAACTTAAAATACAAAGGGCTAGTTATTCCAAATGTTCCTTGGACAGAAGGAAAAAGGTTTTCTTGTGAAAAGACTGAGAAAACCTTAGTCATTCAGACCTAAAAAAGCAGGGGAAAACAGGTATTGCGCAGGAAGAAATTGGGAAAAAATTCTATTGTATAAACTAGGATCTTCTGAATTACCTCACCCCAGAAGCAGGTTCCACAAGATGGCTAAATTTAATTAGCAGATGCAAACAGTGCTTCCCGCGCCCCCCCCCCCCCCGCCCCAGAACTGCCCCCTCTCTTGCAGTAGCAGTAATGTACACGCCTCGCCCCATGATGTGGCAAGAAACAGCAATACAGAAGCACTGACCTTTTTTGTTTTGTTTACCAGGGGGGGCCTTGGACAATGCAGTGGTCAGCTTGCTGATAGTTGGTATGCTTTACTGCTCCAAACTGTGATAAGTCCAGTAAGGTAGCATTGATCTTTTTTAAGTAATACCTCAGTGCAAACAAGGCCTTGAAAGTGGAGTGTCTCTTTCTGTCTACTATTATAACAGTGGAGGTGGGTCTCATTAATTCGTGACATAATACTAAGGGCAGGGAATCTTTGTTGACTACGGTATTTGTTAGCCTTTTCCAAACTCCTTGATAATTTTCCTAAAGCAATGACTCATCGCTTCATCACTGCACTGATTATATTAAATTGTTATTATTATTGTTATTATTACCCTATAAGTAACATAATGCTTATGCTAATTCACTTTGTGTGCAACTGTCAGAATTCTTGAAACAGTTGTCAATTGAAAACATCCTACACGAGCATTTCAGCATTATTTAGACTATTCCTGATTATTCTATTCATGTTTATGATATTTAACTCTGTTCAAAGGCGATTTTCAATATAGTATTTGAAGACTCAGAGCAAATGGTCAGACCTTTTTGTGATACCCATTAGTATTGTTTGAAGGGAAATCAGGATGTAACATGACTGCTCTTCAGTTTTTACTAAAATTCAGCCTCACAGGTTTTTTTCTTACAGAACAGGCCAAACAGTAATGTTGGGGCAGGAGTGGCAGGGAAGACTTGCCCAAAAGAAAAGGTGTGCTTGTTAAAAATATTGAACATGGGTGATAAAATGATGTAGTTAGATTTATTTTTTTTTCTCCGGACAATAGCAAGAAATCATGCAGGTGAACAGAAAATAATCAAATGGTCCGAGATTTTGTATTTGCACTTATTTTACTAAGCAGCTAGTTGTGTACAACCTCAGAAGTCTTGAGTTTCAGGCTGTCTGAACTCTGTGCCCTGAAGAAAAGGAGGACTTCAAAATGTGGTTTGTGGTATATCCAACACAAAAACCTTATCATCCCTTTCACCTGCTTTTCCTTTGTAATAGAATAAATTTGAAGACACGAAAAAACACAGCACAGTGTAACAACGAAGTACCAAAGTCTTGGTGGGGTTATTCACATGCTTGAAGTTACACAAATATTTTGTTCTGCCCATATGTGGAACACAGGCAAGCTCACCACAGTAACTGGAGGGAGTGAAGAAAGACTGAGCGAGCAAGGATTATAGTGAGAAAACAGACTGCTATTTTGAAATGGAAATTTATGACATTTGTCTGAGAATTGATGCAGAAGGCTTGCGAACTGGAGCTGAGTTTGAAATGTAGCATGAAAATGCTTTCACACCTTTCTCTAGGAAAATGAGGTTCTCTAGAGCTGCTTTTGCAGCAAAGTGGAGCAAATATCAACCAGTCTTTTCCTCACAGCTTCTGCACCTTGTTTTCTATCCTGTTTTTATTCTGAGAGGAAGAGAGAGAAAGAGAAAGCATTTGAGCAAAATTCGTGTCATTGCCAAGCAAATATGAGATCATTTATTATGTAATTTCACGTATTGCCACGCATTCAGCGGCTCTTGTCTTCTCTCTTGGCCATCTGGCTGCTATTGAAGTCATTCTTCTTTTATTTCTCATAGCAAAAATGAAAAGATGGTCAACAAACCTCATAAATTCACCTTCCTCTCAAAGGCCGTTTGCCACTCCGGTTGCTACTGTTTGCCTTTGAAGCAAGATAAACCAAAGTTCTGTTGCATCTGTGCGCCATCCGCATCACCATGAAAAAAAAGTGAGAATTCAGCATTCAACTTCCAATCTATAAGACCCTGAAGTGTCTGGGCTGTAACTTAAATCCTTCAGCAACTTCATCAAAGAATAAACATGAAATAGCGAGTTTAAAACAAAATTTTGTGCTCAATGGATTTAGTAAGAATATAACAATTCTACTGTGGTGTTGCACATGATTTTCAGTTCTCTTTTTAAAAAAAGATACTACCTGTTTTAATTACACCTGGGATTAGCTAATTTTTCAAATTCTTTTGAAGTTCCCTTTGTCCTAAATATGCCTTACCATTTTTAGAACAGCACTAGTAATTTAACAGTGACTTTCACCTGTAGAGGTTTTTATGACTTGTACTCCTTGAAGAGAAAGAAGATATCTAAGAACATACATGAACAGAAGAAATGACCCAGTGGGCCAGACGGAGGATCCTTTTTTTCCTCTGACAGTGGCAAGAGACCCTGGTGCACATCAGGTACTTTGAGTGTACATCAAATGAGGGAGGCTGTGGTTTCTCCTCCAAAAATCCTTGTTGAAGTTCTAGCTGCATTTTTTCCTCTCAACTTTTTACTTGTACTCCCTAACCAAGGCCCTTCCAAGTTGCAGGACTTCCTCATCAGCCTTTTCCAGACCTTGTCCCTGCTGGTTATTCATGTCACCAGAAGAAAGAAGCTTGATGCAGGAATCTGGTGACTGTGGTACCTGTGTCCATTCGTTGCATCATCCTCTCACATCTCCAGGCAGAACATCACTCTTCAGTATCCACCTACTCCTTGGTTAACCTTCAAGAAGTGGTGAGTGATGTCAGGATTTCTCTGCTTCATGCCTGTCATGTCCCACTCAGACCTGCTCAGAAGACAATGGGGGGGGGGGCTGTGACTCAGATTCGTAAATCCCCAGCAGTGTGGACTAAGGTGAGACAAACTTTCAAGGTCCACACACAAACATGTATTAGCTTAACCAGGTCCACAACAATTGGTTCAGTATAGAACAAATTATGGCAAGCAGTAAAGTACACCTTACATTACTTAACAGATACTACAGATATGCCATGAATTATAGCAAACAGTATAGTAAGCCTTGCTTTATTTGCTAACTTTAAGAGAAAAGAGAGAAAGAGATCACCAGTCCTGGTTCCAGCATTGGTCCAGCCAACAGGGGGAGTGGGGTCTTTGGCTCATAGGAGCACTCTTCTGTGTGTCCTCCAAAGAAATTCTTCTAACACCAACCAACTAGGGACATGTATCTTCCTCTTTTATGTTCACCTCACCAGTATGACCCGCCCCACTATTACAAGGACAGTTTGTCTCAGATTTCCCACCTTCCCAGGTGGTAGGAAGCATGATGTGGGTGGGGGTATGTATGCATTTAGCAGATAATGAGGTCACAAGTTGAGCAGACCCATTTGACTTTCCAAAGGCTTCCTGCCTCCTGTGCTACACAAGAGATAAGCAGGCGCCAGCCCTATCAGTTCTTCGAGCCTGCACCATCCAGGCCCTGTGCAAGCTCTGTGGAAGGCCTGCATGGTGCAAGCTCTGTCTTGTCCACCCACCAGTTACAGCATCGTTCCACGGTACTTGTGAGTGTGAGATGTTCAGAAAGGTTTAGAAGGCCTTCACCTCCGCTTCCCCCAGTCTTTATTTTGGAGCATCCACAAGTTGTCTCTTACAATGCCTTCCTCCATTTCCCTATCTCTGTATTTTCAGTCCTCTAACTCTTCATTTTCTTTAATTTGTTTTTCATTGTAGTTCATTTTTTCTCATGTTTTCATTACGTTCAGCGCTCTCCCTCTGTAAGGGGGCTTCAAGGTTTTGCTAATACATACCTAAACAGAAAAGCAAATAGAAACAGCAGCAGTAGGAGAAACTATTTATAGAGCGCGTGCAAGCTTGGGTGCCATCTTCAGGCCTTTTTCCTTGTACTCCCCTGGCTTCCATGGCTGTTGGGATGGTAAATACTTGCCAAGTCCTCTTACTATCCATTTTTGGACCTATTGTACATGAACTTGTCCAATTCCTGTTGGAAGCTGCTGTTGGCATCTACTTCCACAACCTCTTTTGGCAACAAGTTTAGAAATTCACTAGCCACTGTGTAAAGTAATGTGTTCTTTTTAGCTGTTTTAAACTAATTTCATCAAATAAGCCAAACTGTGATTTGCTGGAAGCCCCATCTCAAACACTGTGTTCAGTTTTGCGCCCTTCACTGCAAGAAAGACATTGAGATACTGGAGCGTGTCCAGAGGAGGGCAACGAAGTTCGTGAAGGGTCTAAAGAACCAGTCTTAGGAGGAGCAGCCGAGGGAACTGGAGTTGTTTAGCCTGGAGAAAAGGGGGCTCAGGGGAGACCTTGTCGCTCTCTACAACTACCTGAAAGGAGGTTGTAGAGAGGTGGGGGTCAGCCTCTTTTCCCAAGTAAGAAGGAATAGGACAAGAGGAAACGGCCTCAAGTTGCGTCAGGGGAGGTTTAGATTGGATATTAGGAAAAATTTCTTCACCAAAAGGGTTATCAAGTATTGGAACAGGCTGCCCAGGTGGTGGAATCACCATCCCTGGAGATATTTAAAAGACAGGTAGACATGGTGCTTAGGGACATGGTTTAGTGGTGGTTTTGGCAGTGTTAGGTTTATAGTTTTCAGTCTGATCTCTCTACTCCCTTTAATCCCTTTAATAATTTCAGTTGTCTTCTGTATATCTCCCCTAAGTCTACCATATCCTTTTCCAGATACCAAGACCAGAACTGGAGAGAGCATTCAAAATGTGGATACAATAGAGTTACACTAAAGTTGGGGCAAAATGATACCAAACACATTTTTGCCTTTTGTTTGAATGCTACTAACAATTCATTCAGTGATTTCAGAGAACTTCAGTCTCAATAACTCTAACATTTCTGTTGTATAATGTTGTTAGATCTGGCAATGCTGTGTGACAATCTGTGTGCTTCAGAGAAAGCCAACTCATTTAACCAATTAAAAAGTGGTGTTAATTTTTAGAAGTGATGTTAACCTATACAGGTTCAGAATTTCATTCTGAATCCCATGAATGATTACTTTTACAATTTCTTGTATAATGTACAAATATGTCTATTGGTCCCAGTATTGTAGGCCTTCCAAAGGAACAGCTCTACCTTGACTAAAGTGGAATGCTTACTTAAATAAGCTCAAACATATCTTGGTATGAGATAGATGAGTTGAAAGCACTGTAAATGTAGAACCTAGATAGGAAGACAGCAGAGAGCAAATTAAGAGTTATCTTTGGAGCAGTCACTTGAGTCGTGATAGAAAAGCTTCTTCCTTTGTGGCTGGTGATCTCCATGCTGAGTAGATAAGGAGGATGCTCCTTAAATGGGTGCTCCTTAAACATTATTGCGATCTTCATAGGTTTTTATTTCTTAATTTAATTTATAATTTTTAGATGCCCAAATGCTGAATGTGAACAATTAGGAGGTTGTTATCAGACACTTTATGACATTGAGCTGTTTGTGCATGTATGTGTCTGTACATCCCTTATTTGATGCACCCTTGCATAATATTGAAGGCCTTGCACTAGTGTTCAGAAAACCAGATATAGGCTGAAGAAATAAATTTTCTCTTATCCATTTCACTTAGAGAAGTAATGGCTTTCTAGTGATCAGACATTTTGCATATTACTTATTGCTTGGCACATTAGTTCTTGTCTATTTAGTATCCACATGAAACAATAATGTAGGGTACCTGTAAAGGCAGTCGCACAGACAGCAGGCTATTCTTTTATAAGGCTGTTTGCTGTTTTAGTTTTGTATTTTAAAAACCCAGACATTTTAAATCTGTTTTCTAGCAAATAAAAGAAGGTGATACCTGTTGGGTTTTTAGGGGAGAAGGCTGTAAAATATCCAAACAATAAGTAAAATATCAATTTAAAAATGAGTAATCTGACACTGTTCTGTTCTTACGAATGCTGATTACTAGGGAGAAAAGGATTGTTAATGTGAAAGCTCTATGTCCTTTTAAAGCAACTCTGTGTTATTAAAAGTAAACATGTTTGAAGAATCAGCCTTTTGCTAATGATCAGTATACTCCTTTCCCTTTTTGTCTTCGAATAGACCAGCTGACGCCAGCCCTGATTATTTTATTTTTTTTTTAATGCAGGGAGGAGGTGGTTACAGCAAAGACGTATTATAACCCACAGACTTGGAAAAATAAAACCATCCTTTTTTTCAGTTTCAGATCATGTTTACTGAAGCATATTTCTCCTGATTGCTCTATATAAAGTCCTTTCTAATATTATGATTGATGCCTGTAAATACACAGGCAGTGAGATGGCAATCACCAAGGAGCGAGAAGAGCTATGAATAAATTTAGGCTTGAAATTTAGAACATTTCTAATCATCAGAAGAATCAGGTTCTGGAACAGCTTTTCAGCAGAAGTCATGGTGGGATGAACTCCTTTCAGTAGAAAGATGACATCTGTGATTTCTAGCTCGCCAATTTAATCAGAAGGCTGTAACAAAGCCTGGAGTCTGTCTTTCTTGTGCAGAACAACCAAAAAAAACCCCTGAATTCTACAGTCTAAGCATCCTATTGTCTATGTGGGGACATAGCTACAGCTCTGTTTTAGGGATTAAAAGGAGAAAATCCACATTCTGCTTTGCTGCACCTTGCAGCAGGGAGTGAGCTCTCACTGAGCTGTGGAGTTGTGTTAAATAACTTTTGTGAAAGCATCTGTGGAAGTTTAAGATATGACTGCTTTTCTGCTGGAGGGCACTGTCATCAGAGCTGAGCTGGCAGAAAGGCTTGTACAAGTGTTTCTTATTTGCTTCAGCAAAAGGTCAGCCAAGATTAGCTCAAAATACATTAAGCAATAGGTTAAACGATGCCACCTGACTTTGTGCAGAAGTAGATTAGGAGTGCCCACAGAGGCCGTTCCACAGCTGAGCTCCAAAGGCAAGTGAACTCTGAAAGAAAGGACAGAAACAGCTTCTGCCATTTCTGTGGTGAGGATCTGATACAGCCCAGTAGCTGTACCTGTGCAACCAGTTATTTCTGCTGCAACCTGAATGATAGTCTCAGTGTAATCAGGACCTTTGAAATTTAAGCTTGCAGCATGTCTGGACATGCTTCCAGATTTACGCGTTCTCGGATGTTTTCCTGTGGCACGCTGAGAAATGCCTGATAGGTGGCAGGAAAAATCAATGGACGATACGGATTTGTGGGTCTAACTCAAAAACTGCCGTGCTTCCTTTCGCGCTGCCCTGAGTCCCGTTTCTTCATGGCCTCTTTGGATGCCTCTGTACCACGCTGCTGGTCCTTGCACGTTCTGAAATGTTGGTGAAAGGGTGACACCTTCACCAATGGATTTCTCATTCTGGTGAGACAACCACCACCAAGCTACCACAGAGCTTTAGCGTGGCACTCATGCTGGCATGCGTGAATCCCAGTGGATTCTTCTTAAGGGTGATCAGTACATGCTTATGAACATCATGAGAAACAGGTTATGTACCAAATGATTACGTCTGGTTTCTAGCAGTCAGTGACTTATGGACTTCCTAAATTACTTTTTCAGCCTAGATGTTACATCCTGGCTGCTGTGCTTAACACCTACACATGGACTTGCACTTCAGTGTTGGTTGCTTGGGTTTGGGTTTTTTTACTTCTTTTTTAATTTACTTATACTTTTGACCTCCATAGCATCTCATGGCAATGAGTTCCAAAATTTAATTGTACATTAAAAGAAGGAATGGCTTGCAGGACTGACAATGCACAGTGGCTACGTGTTCCTCAAAGCCTGTTTGCCATTTTAGTGCCCTCATTGCAAAGTTCCAGCCTACAGGGACATATACAGAAGCTAGAAATGGAAAAGATCCATTATATCATAGTGTTAGCTCCAGCCTTAATAGAAAATGTTTCAGTCACAGCTTGACATGGTAACATCGGTGTACTTAAGAGATACAGCAGGTCTCAGAACAGTCTGCAGGGTGTGAAAACAAAACAACTTTTACAGCCTCCAGGGTGTTTTTCCTCAACAGAATGAAAAGGGCAGGATTTGTGTTAGAGCTACTGAGCGCATCTCTTTTGGAATAGTTGATGTTTTGAGTAGGCCTGTCATCTTCCTGACAATGGTAGTTCTAGAGGCATTTCCTATCCTTCTTCAACAGTTGCTAAAATAATACTGTGTGCGTTTGTTCATATATGCATTACAGAGATGACATTGTTATATTATTAAATCACAGTTTGTAAGTATCTTCATGGGGAATACGGTTGGTTCTCAGGATCATAAACATTGGTTAAAGAAGAGGCAATAACTGGTTGAAAGCTTACCACAAACAGTCAGTCTAGAAGTAGAGCTCAGTCTTAAACCGTGAAGGTAGTAAATCACTGTAGTAATTTTCTAAGGACTATCTGGAATTGACTCACACTTGAAGTTGTTTGATCAATAGTGTGTTTCTGTTTCAAAGAAGTAGGAATTTAGGGAAGTATTACATCACTATATTTTAGATCACATTAGATCATCACAATGGCCATGTCTAAGATTATATAAAATATGAAGATAAGGATAAAAGAGCTCAGAATACCCGTAAACAACTGAAAGACATTAATTTGCTGTGGAATGATTCAGAGGAAATAAAGACCAATTAGTTTAAACAAAAACTCCTTTGGTAGTCTGCTGAGGGCTTTTCCTAACAAACACCACCACTGCAGATTTATATAATACTTTTATTTAGTGGTAATCCAAAGCTGTATACAGATGGTATATAGGATTATTTCATGCATCTCTAAAAAGCAGTCTTTTCTTGAGTAGAAAAATTGTAATTATTCTCTGTCAACAATAATGCACTGTGTGCTGGATCAGCAGTGTGGTTTCAGGATATCTGGGGTATAATTCCATTTATAGGCAGAATTTATGAGCTTCTGTCTGTTTTCCTCTTTTAAAAAAATTAAGCATTGTTGAAGAAAATATCTGACTATAAGCTGGAAAATCTTCCTCCAAACCAGTCCTCGATATCTGATTAAGATATCGTGGATTTTACATTAACTCACCTTTTTTTTTCTCAGAGAGAAAAGATATATTACCTTTTTTTTTCCCCTCAAGAAGTTTTAATTCCTCCAGTCGTGCCAGTGGATGAAAAACTTTTATTTCCTTCTTTTTTTAGTGGAAGTCTCTAAGCCTTATGATTGTAGAGAAAAGATTAAAAGTCTGCAGCAAAAGTTCAATAATTGTAAATCAAATAAACCCCATGAACCCCATATTTCATTTAAAATTCCCTGATGCCTGAGGGTAGTAATACAATTCTTGGCAACTGGGACACAAGACACTTCTGTGCTTAGGGCTGATAATATTGTAACTCCTACCTCTTTGTAGCTGTTTGTTGAAGATGAGAAATAACTTACATTGTGTTATAGCCTCACTCTGCATTCCAAGAAAACTCCAGCAAACTCATACAGATTAGGTGATTCCAAAGTGAAGATGTTCTTTTTCTTTTCAAATGTATGTCCTTTGTTAAAAGTGCCCTTGATTAATGGGAACATTCAGTGGCATGCTGAACAGGGAAACCAAGCTTTTATAACAGGTGAAATTTTGTAAAACTCAGTAATTCACCGTATCATCTGCCTGAGTTTATTTTACCTAGATGACTTGAAATGTCATAGGCAGTTAAATTAGCACACTATATACTACTGCTCAGTTTTAAACCAGGCACAGGTTTATAAAACCATCAGAGAATGTACATAGCAAGAAGAACAAATTGCCAGTTTGTACTTACCTGAATGCAAAATTGACAAAATTTGGTGCAGGGCAGTTATGTAAAAGAGCTCAGTTGTATTGATTCAGATCTCAAAGCTCACCTTAAGTTTTTAATATGACTTCTAATTATTTTAAGTGGCTATAATTTATGTACATTTCTAACTAAAGCAGACCTTCCGGACTGCACATGCCCGTGATCCACCTACCAGGCATATGGGGACTGTGGAACACATAGACACAAGCAGCTCCACGATTGTTCATTGGCTTTGGGGAACAAATGGATGCCTATTGAACCATCAGCATTACTTTAATATGTTTTGGAAGTCTATTCAAAGCTGCCCTTCTCCATCCTTGCTGAGAATGTAAATTTTCATAGCTCAAAATGGTGTAATTGTTTTATTCAATATTCCTATTTTATATTTTTTGGATACTCAACATTAATTTTCAGTGTAATTCTGTTCCAGGTGTTTGTGTACTACAGAAGGTTTTTGTTTCTAAGTACATGTTCTGCTACGGTAATTATCCCTCCTGCACTGTAATTCAAGCCTGAAAGTTGATTTATTCTCCATGTGTTCTTCGTAGAATTAAATGTGTCGCCATTGTAACTGACTTACTTCTGACAAAGCTAATCTAAACAGTTGCAGAAATGTCTCATTGCCTTCGCAGTTATGAGCCCAATTAACTTGTCAACATTTTCCAGCAGTTATTTACTACAGATTTACCACAGCTCTAATCAGCTATAGAGGTGGGAAAAAGAAGGACGATTAGGGTAGGGACTGTCTTTCCTTGCAGTTTTCTAGTGACAAGTGCAACTGGAGCCTCATTTCACAAATATTTTAGGATACGTGGAAAGTCGTAAATGGTGATGGGTCAGAAAATCACAAAGAGGTTTTTTGAGTGATTGCGATCTGACTCTGAAGCCTACTGAAGCTTTTTTTACTACTAATTCTTTCACTCTGTTGTTTAAACAGACACACTTAAAAATGAGATTATCCCATCTGTCTTAGTGTACTTCATATGTTATTTCACATGCAATTCACTACCTAAAGACCAGCTGCTTCTGTCTTTGTTCATCATATGCTGAGAACACCATGGCTGCATAGAAAAGGTGAAAATTCAGAAAAAATTGATAACATTGGCTATTGTTCTGATAGCATTAATTACTTTCATATTTTGCTTCTTTGTATGTATTCTGCATTGCTGAAACTAAAGTACTGTAGATTCTCCTAGGAAAGTATCACACTAAATGTTGTGTGAACAACACACACACCCCCACGCCCCTTGCTAGAGAAAACACACGCCTTGCTAGAGAGTGGGTCGCTGTGCATTGCACTTTCTGGAGCTGTTGAAAGGTGCAGAGATCTTAGCCCGACACCTTCAGAATAAACACTGTGTTCAAAATGCCTTCGCTCTTCTCTTATGAGAATACAAGTGATGACTCCTTTTGAGAGGGGGCTGCCCTCTCACTGCAGATCTTTTTTCCCCACCCTGACCATCACAGCAATGAAGCCTCCTCCAGGCCCTCAGTCCATCACTGCCTGCCAGTGACTAGATGGTACTATCTGATGCTGAGCTGGAATTACTCAGTCCATTCACTGTCCGGGTGCATCATAACCTGCGACGTTCGAACGGTTCAGCGCTCTTTGACAAAAGGCATCCCTGTGAGGGTGTTTATTTTCAAAACTCTCTGGGATGAGACGAGATGCTTTTAGGTCTAGGAAAGTAAGTATCGTGTTCAAGAACCGAATCATGATGATCTCTCCGTAGATAATTCAAGTTGCAATTCTGGTTTTGAGATACCTGAGGAATATATGTCACGAATGTAAAACTAAAGTTGTTCCTTTTCTGAGAGGGCACTGTAGCTGAATGGAAACCATGGTAACTAGGATGGCATATGCTGGTACCTTGTTCCTGAGTGATAAAAATGCACACAGAGTAGGCTTTGTGCTTAGCAACAAAACCTAATCGACCAAGTTTTCAAATAGCCCTTCCTTCCAGCCCTCCATTGCACCTGCCATCCTTGTCCCATGCAGAATGTATGCCCAGGCTTTGTACTTTCATGTTCACTAATCCATCCTTTAGGCGTGCAATAAACAGTACAAAATACGTCTCACACAAAAGAAAACAGTTTATTGTGTTGGCCATTGCTTTAGAAGAATACACAACTTGGATCTCCTTCCCTGTAGAGCTGTTGTGAAGTGTGACTCATCCTTGGCCAACATGTTGGATGTTCACTTTAATTAGAGTATGTGCATCTAAAGATTGTTGTAAACACTTGCTGCTAATAGCAGATTACTCCCTGGTATACAAGGAGAAGTAGAAGCAATTTTACTACATTTAATACATTAAGCTGTACATTTTAAGTCACGTTAGGGCAGCACACTGACAAAAATTAATTAGGGAAATTCTCTAATTAGCATACATTGGCTGCCATACAAATCCTGTTGGCATGAAAAATGGGAATAATGCAAATTCTGCTCTACAGTGATGATTAAATATTTTCTAAACACTAAACAATATTATACAAATCTCTGATACCTACCCTATGTGGCAAATCTGGATGAAGATACGATGTATTTATAATGCCAAGTGAAAAGAGAGTATTGCTGCTTTCTAGTTGTTGATGGTACATGTTAAACAGGCTGACTTTCATAGAATCATAGAATAGTTTGGGTTGGAAGGGACCTTTAAAGGCCATCTAGTCCAACCTCACTTGCAATGAGCAGGGACCTCTTCAACCAGACCAGCTTGCTCAGAGCCCCGTCCAACCTGACCTTGAATGTTTCCAGGGATGGGACATCTACCACTTCTCTAGGCAACCTGTGCCAGCGTTTCACCACCCTCATTGTAAAAAATTTCTTCCTTCTATCCAGTCTAAATCTACCCTCTTTTTTAATTCCAAACCACTACCCCTTATCCTATCACAACAGGCCTAACTAAAAAGTTTGTCCCTATCTTTCTTATAAACCCCGTTTAAGTACTGAAAGGCTGCAATAAGGTCTCTTTGGAGCCTTCTCTTCTCCAGGCTGAACCTCACAGGAGAGGTGCTCCATCCCTCTGGTCATTTTTGTGGCCCTCCACTGGAACCGCTCCAACAGGTCCATGTCTTTGCTGCACTGAGGGCTCCAGACCTGGACGCAGCGCTCCAGGTGGGGTCTCAGTGGAACAGAGGGACAGAATCACCTCCCTCGACCTGCTGGCTACGTTTCTTTTTCATCTTGCACGCAGATGCTTTCCTCAGTACAGGCATGTGAAAAGCCTTTTTACTAACCTGGGATCTAACTGACCCACACAGCAGAGCCAGCATCTGACACAGCACAAGTTGATGATCCAGAGATTTTACAATCTGTCTCTTGGGAAATTATAAAGAACAGGAATATTATGTCTTTCCTAATGTAGCTTAAGCACTTGAGTAAGCTTAGACTGCTCCCAAAATCTAAACTATTACTCTAACACTAGAATGATAATGTCATGTGTGTGTACATACATGTCTTCCTCTGTTGTGCAAAAATAAATATTTGTCTGTAAGCAACATATCTTTTTTTCTCTTTATAAAGTTCACTGTCATTTACTGACTCAGGATGTACAGTGTCAGATTTTGTAACGTAGTTGTCCTGGTTCCGGCAGGGACAGGGTTAATACCTGGCACAGCACAGGTATTCCACACCACGTGACGCCATTCCCAGTATTTAGGGGGAGCTAGCCGGGGAGGGGAGTTCCCAGTTTGGGAGCAGGCGGGGACGGTCCGGGTCCGGTCGGTGCGCGGCGGTACGGTACCCCTATTTATACTTTCCTCTGCCAGTATTATTGTTGTTGTTGTTTTGTCGGTTTTTCTTTGTTGTTCTGTTAAATTGCTTTTTATCTCAACCCACGAGTTTTTGCCTTTTTATTCCAATTTTCCCTCGCTGCTGCGAGGTTTGGGTGAGCGGCCGCGTGGTTCTTTGTGCCGGCTGAGGCCAAACCACGCCAGTAGTGTAATGCAGTATCACTGTGTGTTAAAAGGAAGCCTCTAGGGTGTTAGACTAATTGACTTTATTAAGATCATCTATGCTTTAAGAGTGTTCTCACATGGTCAGATCAATAGCACATGATTAGAGCATTATCATGCTTTTTACTACTTGGAAATCCTCACAGGGTGCCACTTCACACTTTCATGGAAGAGTATATTTCAATGTTTTTCATCCCTCAGACAAAAAAAAAGTGAACAACAGAATCTTAACTGAACTAGCCTTATTTCTGATAATTTACAGAAGCCTCAGAGCTAGTATCAAGACCTAATTGTGCCTATTTTTTATCCTGTGCATCATTTCTGTTGCTGAAAACTTGACCATTTATGTAAATAAATATTCACATATTTAAGCTGCAGTATCAGGACTTGAGGGTCTATTTCATTCCATTCCTTTGATGCGGATAACGGTGCCCCCCTGGACTGGCACAGGCCCAGGTTCACCATTTCTTCCACAGTCCTCTTGTGGCAGTTCAGAATTTTTCACTTTTCTTTTATCACTGACTTGAACTTGAGATGAACGTGTACCAGAAAGACAAACGTGTATCTGCCACAGAACCATCCGAGGGTCTTCCTGGAGTGATTTAAGTGATATAATGACAACAATTTGGTCTATGCTGCTAAGGGAATGACTGAAAAAAGAGAGCTGTCAGTCACTGCACCCAGATTCCTTCACATGTCTGATGCAGACCTGAGGCATTAAGAAACCATGTGCATTTTTTGTGTGTGGTATCTTTGTGAAAATGTGGGAGACTTGAGAGTAAAATGTCAACTCCTTGTGCCTATGTATCAATACTACCAAAACAAAGAATCAAAGCATCATAAATTATAAAGCTGATCTATAAGATTTGTTTCCAACATAAAGTCTGGGGCCCTAGAAAATGTAATAACAACTATGGATCTTTTAAGCATGCAATAAATGGAAACAATTCCTTTCATAAAGTGCTCTGACTGTAATGCAGATCCTGTAACCTTATTACCAGAAAATGTTACTACAGAGGAATTGCTAAGGGAAAAGGAGCAGTTGCAAGCTTACATCTACTTTTTCTACATTACTGTTCGTTAAATAAAATAAGGCAATATTATTTCCATTGGTAAACCGCAGAGAAAAAACAGGGATATGTTTTCTTTGGATTTTTGCTCTTGTTTCTCTGTTCTCCAACTGAGCTCTGGCTGCTGCTTTCCAGAGATGAATCCATTGCCTGGTACTAGGTATATAGAGAGAAAACACGCAAGCTGGCCGTAAGAACAATGGCATTACTATTGTAGGAATAATCCTTAAATTGTATATTTGTATTCTGTTGAATGATTCCTTTGTCTTTTAAGCTATATTTTAGTATCTTTTCTCTCCACTCATGTCTTTTAGATGAGGTGGCAGTTAGCTCCCAGTAGGAGCAGGAATCAGAAGGATGACATGGCAAGAAATGGAGTAAAGCATAGATGGATGGAATCAAGCTTCTTTCCCCATAATTTTTAATGTTCTGGCGATGCTGAGAGACATTTGGTTGGGCACAGGCAATGCGGAGTCACTCTTCCTAGAGGCACGCAGCAGGAACCATAATGGGTAACAGTCACAAATTGCAACAGGGAATTTTGCCTATCTGTAAAGAAATTACTTTTCCCATGAAGGCAGTTAAGCGCTGGAATGGGTTGCCCAAGTTGTGGAATCTCCAGCCTTGTAAGTAGTCAAAGCACAACTGCACAAGGTAAATTATTGCCTTACCATCTAAATTATTCTGTGATTCTACTAATTCAAAACTGTTAACAACATGGCGCCTAATGTTTTGCTGTAGCAAGCGATCTGCCTCTTTCCCAAATGAAATGCTCAGTTCTTCTCCTTCCACTGAGATCACTCCTCATCCCTATAACTATGAGATCCCAAATGCCTACCTAGATGGCTAACTACACTTGACTTCCATGGAGGTTGTCTACGCCCTGTTAAAACTGTCATCCAGCTTCTGCAGGTCAATAAGACTCCAGTACCTATTATTGCACTGCAGTTGCCTTTGTATAACCTTAATGGAGAAAGGACAAGCTCTGAAAGTATTGCAGAAATTATAGCTGGTACTAATGGTATGCAATTTTATAAGTAAAATTAAAAAATGAAATAGAAATATTGTTGAGATGCATACGTAAAAAAGCATGCCTAGGAAAAGTCAAGATTAATTTCTCGTATTATACCTGTAAGTTTTTTATTCCTACTCTGCTGCTAGCAGACCTCAGAAAAAAATAAGACAATATTATTCCTAATGGTAAACCAGAGAAAAAGATAGCAGTAAATGAAGTAACGCCCTGCGTGATGACTTCTCTAAAAGCCGTGGGGTGAAGTGTCCTTGTAGAACACAGCCAAAACAAATATTATTCTTGTTTTCATAGTTTACATTTAGGTGCACGCTGCTTTTCACTTTCTCAAACAGTGCAATTGGGTCCCCTGAGCCTCCCCCTGCATAAATCTCATGATATTGTGATAAATCTCTGGGGGCACTTAAAAGCTTTGCTAGCAAACAACATAACAAAAGGGGCCACCTGCAGCATATATGGACTTGGTAGGGCTTTCAGAAAAAGTTTTATTTGGGGAGGGGTTTACTTGTAAGGATTCAGCAACAAAACCATCTGCCTATACCTCCTTCACAGCCTGAAACTCCATTTTTATCTAGCATATCTACTGAAGGGATACAACAGATAAGCTGTTCTCTCATCTTTAAGCCACTTTTTTTCAGCTGAATCTTTAGATACCACTCTGCAACCATAGAAACAGTTTGACCAATTGGAATGCACGCTGGATTTTTCTTTCTCAAGTAATCACTTTTTCTTATCATGGAAATAACTTGGAGCCAGTAGCGTGTGAAGTTAGCTCAGATTCAAGTTGTCTTCCACTTGAAACAACCTTTGACCAAGACTGCACAAATGCAACATATCTGTGTCGAGTGCCCGGTGTAGAAAGGACGTAGCATTTGAAAATCCATCATGACACATTCTTCAACCTGACATTTGAATCTATTTGTCTGCTGTTTTCCTCCCTCATTCAGGAAGCTGAGATGATCTGTGCAGGGGAAAGCGAAGGAGGTCCTATCATTTCATAAAGGACAAAACATTATTTTAGCAAAGGCCTTTAGTATTGTTAAAGCAAAAAAAAAAAGGAAATTGTCACAGAGGCTGGGTTAAATTCAAGACAGGAGCAGTAGCACATCAAAAGCCCTATGTAATTTATATTAATATAATTTTCTGCATTTTGACTTTAGCTACATTTAGATTTTCATCTTTCATTTTCAGAAGTATCTAGCAGCTAAGACGGGGGAGCCGTTCGTATTTCTCAAAAGTATTATTTTAGATTGCAGCAAACTCAAGGGGATTTGAGTAGCATGGTTCACACACAGTTCAAGCTTTTGTTCTTGGCTGAGAACTAATTACACATTTCCGGCAAAATTAAATGTTATATGCTACAGCACGATGTGGTAGCAAGGGGTGAATTCTGTAACAAGTTCCAAAGCAGCAGAATTGCAGAAAACACAAAATTTTGAGGATAAAAATCCAACAAGGGTTTCCCATAGTGCTCTGTCAGGAAAACTACGTTTTTTCCTTAGGTTATCTCCAAAACATTGCAGTTTCACTACTTTCTGAAGGCTAGAGAATGATGTATGTCATGGAGCCCATATATCACAAGCAGGTACTTATGCTATTTGTTGAAAGAACAGACTTGCTTTTAGTAGTATCTTCTCAGCTTTTAATCACAGCTATGTGTCCATGATAAAATTAAAATAATTTTTATTCAGAATGTATAATATAGTACATTTCTTTCAAAAGGGTTAGGAAACCATGATTGTCAACCTATTACGACAGTCATAAAAAAAAAAAGGGGTCAATTTCTCAAATGGCTACATTAATGAGAACTTTGGAATATAAAAAAAAGAGTTTAATATTGAAGTATTGCATGTACAGAAGTGAGCTGATAGAATTTATCTTTGTTAAGTGACGACAACTGTGAATTCATTCCCACACAGGAAATCTTTAACTGGTGACAGCTAATTGAGAAAGGCAGAACACAGTATGAAATTTATTCCCACTTTCTTTCTCTGTGGAGGAGCAAAGCCAATAGAGTGGCATTATTTCTTCCTACAGACATCTTCAGTAGGCTGCTTTGCTTTGATTCATTGCTGTTCAATGCACTTACTTTGTATTTATTCCAGTTTCACTGTAGCTTTAGGTAGACAGTAAATCAGCCTCACTCATTGTACACAGTTAATTGCCTATCTATGAAACAGGACTAGAAACTTGTCTGATGATACTTACCAACAAAGTAGCAAAGGGAGTGGGAGGACTGGAATTAGGTAAGGATGGGAATGGTGGTAACTGGGATAGGACAAACTTTTTGAGATCAACCAAAGCCAAATAAATAAATTCCCAATTATTTAGCAAAGCAGGGGATACCTTTGGTGCCTGAACAAAATACTTTGCATTCAGTCTGAACTATTCTTAGAAATAAATGTCATCTAATACCACCACACCAAGATATTTTATTAAAATGTGAAAATAGGCTTTAGAATGTGTTTTCCTCATCCCAAATCAAATGATTTGAGGATAATGTCTTTCAAAAATCCAGAGGCATTTTGGTACCTCTGCATGTTCAGCTTTTTGCCCCTAAATTACACACAAAAAACATACCCAATTTTAATAACTTGTTTCCCCTGGTGGATATGGCTGATAATAGAAGTAAGCTGAATATATGCTGGCTCTAGGATAGACACTGATGCTGATAGACACAAAGGATAGACACTGATGCTGACAATGGCGAAGACTCTTTCTCCTTCTCAGTTTTAAACATAGAAGTTTTTGGTTTGTTTTCTGCGACGCTGAATTAAAGTGGTCTACCAATTGCCCAGGCTAGTGAAAAGAGAGGAGGAGGGCTGTAGTCGGCTGTAGCACTGGGAACAGGCTTCGGAGTGGTAAGGAACAAGCATGGTTTCCTCCCTGAGCAGCAGTGAGCCCTCCCTGCTCCCACTGTGCTGCAGTCCCTACTGCTTCCCCACCTCAGCCCCACCAAGAGGGACTCCAGCTCTGTGATGCTTGGTGCTCGTGAAGGAAATTCATGGTGTGGAGGAATTAGGCAAGTAAAATAAGATCCAAAGTTTCCAGCTTTTAGAGGGCATGGGGACAGCTAAGTTAGACTCCTATCTAATGTTCAATTTCCGCTTCACCTTAAGGGGGATGCAAATCCGCATCCCCACTTTAAGAGGAGAGCTTTAACCATCAAGCCTCTGGCATCCTTTAGGCTACAGTGCTGTGCTGCAAACACCAGAGACTGAGACAGAAGGCAATTAAGTGACACGTATGCAACATACAACTCCCAACGGACCTGTCCATACAGCAGCTCGGAACGGTTCTGGCTCTCCAGGCTTACAGCGCTGGGCACTTCATAGCCAGCATGTGGCCTGGGTACTCAAAATGTCTTGAGTCACAAACTGCTGTGTTGATTTTCCTGGGAACAAAGCCCTGTGTAATTAATAACAGGGCATGCTTTAGTTCAGAGAAAATGCTCCAAAGACCCCACCTTTATCTTTTTTTCCCTCTGCCAACGCTGGCAATTATAACCAGCTCTGTTGGTTATAATTGTTGCCAGCACTGTTGTCCTTTCTGCAGAGCCTCAACCTCTCTCATGTGAGCAGAGCTCCCAGCTGCAGCTTCACGTTCGGGTTTCCAGTTACGACAAGCCCTAGCAGGAGCGAGTCTAGCTTTCACCAGCATCACTTGCAGCTCATCAGTAGTGGGATCCCTGATTCCCTGGGTGAACCCAGCTCACAGGTGTGGCTGCTGCTGGGCAGCTATTTCAAAGGTAGGGATTCCTCCAGCCACACCATCACCTCCCTCAGCTTTCTAAAAAGCGGTGGCCTAAGAGCCTCAGTCCCGCAAGACACCATGCGGTTTCCATGCCTGTACAAGGAATCCTTATAAGAGATGATTAAGGGGTCAATCCTGCCCCCAATCTCTTCTCTCCTAGGTAATACAGCAGCACTGCTCCCATCAGGAGGCCAAAACACATCAAAGACAGAGCTTCAGCAGTGGAAGTAATTCACATCCTAGGGGGATCTTGCACAACAGTCAGAGTAGAACCACCTCGGCGGATTTATTTTTTAAATTCTGGCAGCCAGAGACTGCCAACATCAAACCCTGCTCCACTCCACAGAGGTGCAGGAGCTCCCACAGGACGCTCCCTCCAGCACACTACTTGTGTGCTGCTGTTACCCAACGCTACTGTCACCTCATGTAAATCTAAGCCTCTGTTTCAGACCAAGAAAAATAATACTATGTTTCTAAGAGAAATTAATCCATGGTTTTGGTTTTTTTCCAGCAGAAAACACTTAGCTCTGATAACAACACAGCAGTACCTAAACTGTGAAGGGTTACAAAATTCATTAGACTCGTAGATTGCTGGAAAGAGATTTAATGACCAGCATAGTGTTTTGATTATTAACAGCATGTCAGTCAGCATATAGCTTCCACAGTCTTAAGTGCCAAAATCCGTTTGCACCTGAATCTCACCTGCACTGGTCAGGTCTCCCCTGCTGTCAATTCAACACTGGTGCCACCTGTTTAGAATGGGGCTCCAGAACACAGCTGTGAAACATGAAGCTTCGTGGAATCTCAAACATGAAAGCACAATGCTCATATGAAACAAGGCGAGACAGCTGTCTTTTTAAATTTTTGCCTTTTGATCCTGTTTTATGACTACTTGGGGTTCAACTCAATTTTTCAATACGGAAATAAGATACTCCCTTTTGTAAGTTTAGTACACACTTCTCGCATATAAACATTTTCTTTTCTCCTTGAGTAAAAAGAGATAGCTTAAAAAACAAGTTCTGTGTGCTGGAAGGCTACAGAAAGATTGCTTTTTGTACTGAAGTTCCCTCTGACAAACCTACACAGAAAGCAGAGTTAAAAGTCCTGTCTCACAGCTCCAGTCTTGCTGTCTTGGCATCAGACTGCAAGAACCTAGCTACAATTAACACATGGTGAGACAGCACAAGATTGCTTAGTTTCAAATATCCCAAAAGAGCAGCTTTTGAAGGTGCATGAAAAGCGACGTGCCTTTTGAAAATCTGTCCTATTCATAAGCGCTGCAGAAGAAAACCTGTGCTCAGTTCTCTCATCTTTACCTCAACAGATGTGCTGCTCCTAGAAGGCAAGACAGCTCTGCAGAAATAAAACACGTTGTTGATACCGAAAGGGCAGAATACAACCAACACCTGCACGTCAGCCAGTAAAAAGCAAAGAGTGCAGCTGCATAAAGTCTTCATAGCAGAGAAGACTGGCTGGAGAAGGCTGGGAATAGACTTCACAACGGAACAAGACTAGAGGAATGGGACTGTGTCGCAGAAAACATGGGTTAAGTGGGCTACTGGACCTCCCCCCTAAAGACACAGTTTTTGGAAAAGTACAAGCCAGGAATCCCAGAATACCTGCTGGAACTCCCCAGAGGAAATTCAATTTTATGTCTCACTAGGAACGTAACCCTCATTTCCAAACGAGGCTCAGCCTGTCCTGTGTACACAGTCTGTCTCAGTACCCAAGGTGGCCCTGGCTTTATTCAGTGACATTTGGAAAACTGGTGTAATAATGCCACATGCAAAGAAGTTTGTTAACCGTATGTCATTTACACTAGAAATGAAACAACTCCTTTGCAGACTCACTAAACTTGTACTTGCTACACATGTCACATTAATTCGGCAAGAACAAAGCAGTTTGAGTGAGGCAGGTTGTTCCCTACCAAATGCAATGATTCTGTATGGTGGCCAAAAACATCTGAGCTAAATTTGGTGCACCACATACATAGTAAAGAAACATGAAAAATTCTCCATGTAAAAGTACCAGAAAATTGAATGCAGGTTCCCACAAATTTCCCATAATTATCTTTTAAAAACAGTTGCTTGAAGAGTACCTTTTCCTTAAGCTGACAGCCAAACAGCTACGGGAAAGGGATAGAGGCATAAGCAAAGAACATACCACTCTTCTTCCAATTAGAAACTGCATCAAAATCAGAAACCCTAAAGGCAGCGTTATCTTCAAACACACACTCATTTAAGGGAGCTTAAGCACACACCTGCCAAGGGCCTTGAGGCTGGCGGTGGCTGGCAGCCTACACAGGACAAGATGGCAGCATTGACAGTGATCGATCAGGGACGGGCTTTCCTCCTACAGCAAAGAGAAAAGATCCACGCTCATGGATCTTCTTCTGAGCTTTGGGCAAGTAAAATGCTCCACGCCTGAAGAGACAGTGAAAGCTCAACATTCACTTTGGATAATTTGGATAGATAAAGGTACAGATTTTACACGATCTCATACCATCAGCGATGCCTTCAAAATGCTGATTTAACATTGCCCAGCAGGTGGGGCAGGTGACCAGCAGAAGAACATGCATGTCAACAGCAAACCACATGGCATCTGTTTTCCTGAAGTGAAGGAACACACTGTGCCCGAGAAGTTCCCTGCTCCAGAGGAGCCTCGCCGAGTTCACCTGCTTTCAGGGAGACGGATCCCTGACCCACCTCTGTGCTGTGGGACCTGCCTTCTTCCCCACGGTGGGCAGTCTGTTCTGAGGACAAGAATCCTGGCGGCAGAGAAACCTTTGCAATCATCTCATTCATGGGAAGGATTTTGTCCCAAAGGTATGGCTGGAGCATTGAACACGATGAGCACCAAACATCCCAAGGCATGTGCCCCTTGAAGAGTCCGAGCAAAGCAGTAGTATACCATGAAGTCTCTAGGGACAGCGTACTGTCATGGTGTAGGCACATCACAAGACAGTTTGGAAAGACAGACAAAAGAAACCAAAGTACAAACCAAGTTAGTCAAGGGGCATGGTTAAGCTGTTGTCTGCTGCTGATTGTAAATTGAGTTTTTAATCAACTCCAATACCGAACTGAGGATTCGTTTTTAAGGAAATCACAGCGTCTCCAATAATAATCACAATATCTGTACCAAATGCATGCCACAGCTGTTTTCTGAACATTACCTTAAATACTACATTAGGATGAACAGTACTCAAAAACTAAAGTATTGCTGTTACAACATTCCATAAAACAGAGTATTTTGTGGAAAACAAAAAAATCTTAATGTGGTATGTAATTCAGATGTGTTAGTTTCAGCGTGCAGCTCTGTCCCCGTGACGTTACAGGAAGAATGACAAACCTATCCCCAATCCACACAGACTAACAACTTCAAATTTTTATACAATGCACTTATGTGTCATTTCCACTAAGGTCCAGCATTATGTACTTCAGAAATGAATCAAGGAAAACCTTGAATGCACTATGGCAGACTGTACTGGAAATTTCCTTATTCCATCTCAGACAGAGAAATGGAAGGAATCTTGCTCTAAACCAGCAAAGCTGATTATCTTCTTTTAAGATATTTACCAGAGTCTGAAAGCTAAGACCTGGCAGAAAAGTTCTTAAAAAGAAAGTTACATTGTAGGGCTGGAACTGACTTCCATCCTCTTAATAAATTCAACTTCTTTGGTGATGGGCACTAGCAATGTCAGCACCGCATAAAATTAACATCTTGGGTTTATTACTTTTTTTAAATAAAGGCAACCATAATGCATTTTTAAATATGAAGTCTGATGATTACACACACACACCCCCAGCTTATCTGGGAAACACGAACCAGTTTTCACAACAGTATCAATCATCAATGCAAAACTTCTTCCTTACCTACAGACCTGAATAGTGACAGTGTCAGGAAAGTTACAATCCACAGTTATTTCCTCACAGTTTGCAAAGTCCTTTTCTAACAACTGGAAAGGATGCCGTTCATCTTCAGTCTAGTAGCACATGGACAACTTGCTGTCGATGAACATGATCTAAGCCCACATTTGGACAAGGCAGACAAGGCCTCCATGGGGAAAAACGGCTATTATAACAGGACAGGCAGAGATCGAGCAAGACCTGCCAGTGGGTCCAATTAGTAGATCCAGTTGCATGACAGCTATCTATTAAACATGAACCGTTATTTTTCCTACAGGTGCCAGGGACTGCTGCAACAGACTGATGCTAGAAGATCATCACTCTTTACAAATTCACTGATTGACAGAGCAGCACAGATATTTAAGTTAAATCAGAATAGAGTGGAAGAGGAGCTACACATCAGCCATTACTGCCCTGGCATCAGAGAAGCATTCTTGCTATTCACCTTTTTATTTTGACACAGCTGAATTTCCCAAATCTTCGTGGTTAACCTTCTTTACAAAGTGTAAGTACTATTCCATTTTTATACAATAGAAAAAACAGCTGTTTGTATAGACACACACCTTGACAGCAAGTCCTTGAAAGAACACTGTGATGTGAAACCACAGCGCTAACACACACACAGCACTGATTTAGCTGAAGGCCAGGCAGTCTTTGCTAAGAAAGGCAATCTATTAACTTAAACTTCTCATTAGAACTTACATGTTTTAACCGAGCCTGAAACATGTGAATGGCATAATCAGAATCATGTGACATGCTGAACTTAGTAGTTATAGTCTGGTTTACAAACTGTATCCTATAATTGCTGCTTTCAACTGAAGCCGTCCAACATAGAACGGAATTGCTTGCATACATTCTACTGGCATAAGGAAGCAGCCTTGTTGGATGACACGTTACCAACTCTTTTCAGACACCGAATATACTCAAGAGGAAAATTAAGACACGAGTAAGATCACACAAGGTTTTGGTAATTATTTTTATGTTGGTTTTATAGCTTTTCTGGTTTCTTTAGGGAATTCCTGCACAGCAAAAGGAATGAAGAATTCCAGAAGAGAGTTGACCTCCTTCAGTTCCAGACTGTATTCCACTGCTATTTTCTCTGCAGTCCATATTTGAGGATGAAGTTTATGATTATTAAGAAGCGTCAGAGCCTCCACAATGGAAATTTTGCCTTTGGGAACTTTCTTAACATCTAGATCTCCCAAGTGGCCTAGTTTTGTAAGTCTCTTTTCCTCCTGTTTACATGGAAGATGTTCACCACCTCCATCTTTTACCTAATTGTGGGAAGGAAAACAAAAAGAGCTTAACAGCAGTTCTGTTTACTACGCATACTGTAGCAGCCAAGCTGTTTTGCTAAAGGATATTTCCTGTTAGCTTTCCCCATTTTCACAGCATTAAAGAAAAAAAAAAATGCTTAGCCAGCTTTGCTTCTTGGTATCACAGAAATTGTCAGTTGTTCCACAGACACCCTACAGACCATGTCAACCCCCCACCCAAATTCTGAACAGCTACCATCCATTGAACTCTAAGCGTTGTACCGACTCATACAAGTCAAACTACAAATTCTGGTAGCCAGATGTAAATGCAGATAACCTAATATTTGGTACTGATTCATAATACGGGGAGGGGAGGGAAACAACACAAAAATCACACTACAAATTGGTATCTTCTGATGCCACTGGAAATCCTTTTCATACAGTCTCTCTCCCCTTCCTTTCATTTTCAGATTTTAGTTTTGCAACTAAAAGATATCCCTTCTTTTGCTGTCTAGAGAACAAGCTTCGCTGGACAAACAGAAACTGTTTTGCAGCATCATATGAAGTTTCATTCCCGTGACTATTGCAGTGCTCAGACACGTGAAGTCCCTTCTCACAAGTCCCTTCATATTTCCAAGTCATTTCCAAACCAGCTCTGCTTTCCCCATATTGCCTTTTATGAAGATTTAACCAATGAATGACACTGCAAGAGAGACACAATTAAAACCTTTCTTAAGTTTAAGAAAAAGTACTTTTAAAGTTATCAGAGTCCACGGCCACTGATTAGCCCACAGATGCTCTGCATTAACTCATAAGCTGAGAAAACTGATGTGGATGCAACAGCATCTATAACTGTGTGGCTGCTTCTGAACTACAGAGAATGTCTGCTGGTCCTACCAGTTCTCCATTTTTTCCTTTTATTTTGTGCTCAAACTGTGCTCAGATAACGCACGATTTTTCAAGTCTTAACAAAATGTTCTGTCTCTGGGTA
Source organism: Chionis minor (assembly GCA_013398295.1). Taxonomy (NCBI): domain Eukaryota; kingdom Metazoa; phylum Chordata; class Aves; order Charadriiformes; family Chionidae; genus Chionis; species Chionis minor. The sequence continues at coordinate 485,193 of VZSF01003858.1, forward strand.
TCTGCCACTTCAGGAATTAAGAGTTGGAGCTTTTTCACTCACGAAAGACAGACACACCAAATATACACATAGGAGTGTACACGTATGAATGCACAAAGCATTCAGAATAACATCCGTAAAGGAAGGAAGTTTTTGGATGAAGTTTTGCCCAAAAGCCTCCGTGCTAACACATCAGTCGTGCTCTTCCTAACAACTGCAAGTAGACACACCACAAGAGCAAGTCTTATGTGGCAGCAGCCTCAGAGTAGGCACAGAATCAAGCACTAAGATGTATTCTGATTCTGGCTTTTCCTGAGATCAGTCTTGCCAGGATTACAAGTGGAGGTGTTTAAAGGTATCTAAATTGGACCTTCAGCATTTCAAGATTAGAGTCCTAACCTCCCTTATGAAAATTAAGGATAGGGGTTACTTGGAAACTTTAGGAAGAGACTGCAGAAATCTTTTTGCATTTTAAGATATTTTTAATCTTGAATAGAAAGTACTATGAAAGTGGCAAATCAGAGACTTGGGAATTTTATTGCTAGATGATTATAGAACTTTTATTACTGAATGAAGCAGCTAGAATAAAATGATCCAATAACGCAGAAGGTAAAAAGCAGAAACTATAACGTAACAAGGTGGGAAAGAGGAGACTGAACCCCAGTCTGCATATTACTGGAAGGGGTACGCCTTGCTTTCCAAGTCAAACATCACAGTCCTTGGCAATGAGGAAACTGATCGCCAAACAATCCAGAAGGTTATGCAGAAAAAAACCTAAGGCACTTCCTCAGCCACATAAGGAAAAGTCTCTATATAGTATGACATTAACATCAGTAGTTAAAGACTCCACTAAAACGTTAATGCCTTTTGTCCTCTATAAATTCCATGCTCCCATAGTAGTCCCAATCTCTTTTGTTCTAACAAGAAATCTCTGGCAAACTCCTACACCTTCGCAAAAGGCTGGCCAACTGTCCTTCTGCTTTAGAGGAAGCAGAAGTGGGAATTTAAGTGAAAAACAAAAAAAGATTAACATAATGTTAAAAAGGAAGGCTGTGTAAGCATTTTAAAGGTTGTATAACACATTCAAGACCCAGGGACACAGTCAGTGCTACTGATAGGTAAGAGTAATGAAAATAACACTTTTCATCTATAAAAAGGGTAGCTTTTAAGCACTAAGAGAGCAATTTTCTTTATACAGAATTTGTGCTGAGTTTGAAAACCACAAAGCCGATGCTGGTATGCCTGCTGTGGAGAGGCATACTCACCTGCACAGGTGGATCTCTGGACTCGACATAAACATCTTTTAACAAGGTGAGGAGCCTATCGTCCTTTCTGGAAATTTCTTCTTTTATCTCCTGGCGGTCTAAAGACGGCGGGGAGAAGAAGGGGAAAAAAAAGAGGGGGGGGGGCGGGGGGAAGAGAGAAAAGACACATCTGAGTCAAACTGTTCCCATTTTGTAAGCTCTGCGAGCTCCAGCCCTTCGCCAGACGAACGGCACGACCCACCCCTGCACGGTGCTTCCCGGGAAGGTTTCGTTTGTCCCCCGGCTCCAGCGCTAACGCCGCCGCCGCGCCCGGTAACGCCAAACGCCGGAAAGCACCCGCCAGCGGCACCTTCGTTCCCGGTTCCGCCCGGCCCGCCGAGCAAACCCGGCTGCTGCCGCCGCTGGGGACGGGGGGCGACTGCGACGCGGCTCCGGGATCGACCGGGCCGCCCCGGCCCCAGCCGCCCCCAGCAACCGCCCCTAGCAACGGCCGGCGCCGCGGATTACGGCTCCCAGCATGCCCCGCGCGCCCAGCCCCCCCGCTCTCAATGTCACCGGCCCCGAGCCGCCCCGGGGGGCGCCGCCGCCGCCCCGCGCCCCCAGCGCCCGCGCTTCCCCCCTTCCACTCCCCTTCCTCCCGTGGCTCGGCCCCCCGCCGGGCCCACNCCGCCGCCGCCGCCGCCGCCACCCCCGCACGGCGCCTGCGCGGCCCGGCGGCGCCTGCGCAGAGGGCTGGCGGCGGGGGAAGGGGCGGAGGGAGCGCGAGGTGGTTGTCGAGGCGGGAAAAAAGCAAACGACCAAAAAAACCGAGCAAACAAACCAACAAACAAATCATCGAAAACCAATAAGGGGGATGGGGCCGGCGGCTGCTGCGCTTCGGCCTGACACCGCGCCGCGGGGGCCGCTAGCGAGAGAGAGAGAGGCCTCTCCGTCGGTGTGTGATGGGGCGAGGGGTAACAGCTTCAAACGGGAAGAGCAAAGATTTAGATTTACGTCTCTGGAAGAAATTTTTCCCTATGAGGGTGGTGGGACACTGGAGCAGGTCGACCAGGGAAGCTGTGGATGCCCCATCCCTGAAAGTGTACGAGGCCAGGTTGGACGGGGCTTGGAGCAACCAGATCGAGTGGAAGGTGTCCCTGCCCATGGCAGGGGTGTTAGAACTAGATCATCTTTAAGGTCCCTCCCAACCCAGACTACCCTATGATTCTGTGATGTGTCTCACCCTCTTTTTTTTAAATCAAGTTTTTACTTGGATCATGGTAACTTGGAAGCATTTGGGGATGTTGTACTTCTCAGTCTCTCGTTAATGTGTATAGCATTTCATTATAGGCACCTTACTGGTTTGTTCAGTGACAGAAAATTAATTTTATTAGCAGATATCATCTAGAAGGCATATGCCACATGGAAATCTGGACAATTCCCCAATACCGTTCAGAATTTGGGGGCTACACAATTGTTACCAGAGTGCAGCCCCTCTCTTTCAGCCCAAGCGAATAACCTTCCCTTCAACTTGTGCAAAAATTGCTAAACTGCGAGAAAGAGTTGGGAGAAAGTCTCGAGCTATGCAAAATAAATGTCCTGGCTTGAGGTAAACAACTGTAGACAGTGATAAAATTGTTGAGATGGAATTAGCAGTTTAAAAAATCAGGAAAAAAACCATAAGCATGAAAGGATATAAAATCCCCTGAGAGAAAGGAAGGCAGAAAGAGCACTAAAGACTATCAGCCTGTTTCAAGAAGCAAGAGAGCCTGATGGTCCTCTGCACAACTGCAGCTTCAGCCAAGACTCGTAGAGTGTCTTACCAAAGGATTAGTTGCTCATTATTCCAGCTGTTGTGCAAATCAGCCAGTAAGTAATTGCTTTATGTTTTGTGTATGTGCTCTTTGCAGACTCTTTTAATGCATGATAATAGTTACCTGAAGTGACTCAGAGCAGGAGTGTTAACAAAGGATAGAGATAAAATCCAACTTCTTGCTGTGTTCTTTTTTAGGCAGAAAAAAACATATTTCCTGCTGTTGTGTTTCATCTGGTTGTGCTTATTACTGTGGGCATGCAAAACTTGGGTTTTCAGAACTTGGTCTTCTACTTGGTATCATTGTTTATTAATAACAATTGTGATGTGATAGCTATTAAGGCTACAGTGTGCTTGAATATGGCATAATGAATAACTGTTCTCCTTAGAGGGAAGCCAAAAGACGAGCTGGTGGATGAGGAAAGCCAAATAGACTTAAAAAGGCAATGCAGACAAGGTAGCTTAAGCATTGTCCATGATGGATCTCTGCTCTCTTGGGGAATGCTGAAGGTGCAGTTTCTCCACTTCTTCATTTTAAAGACTCTCACTGTCTGTAGGAGAAGGATAGAAACATGTCTTTAGTTTATGTTCTTTGGTAATAAAATTAACTGACCCTGTCTTATTTTAGGCACTGCATGTGTAGTGATACTAAAAAGATTAGTGATAATAGGAACATGGAAGCTGTTAAAAGCTGCTGGACTCAGACTGATGGCAAGTTTAAATACTGGTAGTCAATTACTGACTGACTTAACCTATATTCTTGAGTACAGGATTTGATATTTTTGTAAGGAGTTAGCCTATCTGGTGCAACTGTAGTGGTAAAATACACATGGATACTTTTGGTGATTGTAGACCTTTGATGTATGCTTTAGCATTTCTACGAGACATATTCTTATTAATCTGTCTGTGGATGCAAGTCATTGTGCCAAATTTGGAAACTGATTCTCCCTTCAAAAGCTAAGAACTGCCGGCTTCTGGGATCAAACTCAGCACACGGCTTCTGTCTCCATAAAGCCTGAACGTGACTTAACACTGCTGTAATATTTACTGACAGCACAATAAATTCACTAGAAGTCAGTCAGTTAAAAATAGAGTGATGTCATGCTCTGCCTGTCACTTCCTATCACTGAGGATGGCACAAGGCTGTTCTTTTTATGTATAAGGAAGCATCAGCAGCACCAGATTCTGAAGAATCTTTCTTAGACTGTAGCAAACAGAAGAGCTAACATTAAAAAACTCTTTTTTTCATAATTTGGTATTTTACCAATGTGATCATGTTGATATTAAATACCAATAAGCAAGAGCTTCAATTTTTTTTCTCCATATAAAGTATTTGTATGATTATTAAAAAACGAATGTGTATTTCCTCAAAGCATAAATTGTGTATTCAGCTTATACAGTATTACAAATGAGATGCGTATTTCTTGAACCGGGAGGCTGAAATTTTCCAGGGAATTTAAAAATAACAAAAGAAATAAATCAGTTCTCAAGTAGCTCTTTAACAAAAGAGCCCATGAGAAGAACACCGACTATCCAGCTGAGTTCATGCATACCAGCAGCCTGTTCTCAACAGTGTACAGCATCGAACACATCAGAGAAAAATCCTGTAACTCGCACAGTATGCGTGTTCTATAGGCTGCTGCACTATATCTCCTTTTAATCCTTTCATGCCTCTAAGAGAGAAATTTCTAAAACTACAGCACACCTGGAAAATAAAAAGTACATTTGCGACCATCCTTTGAATCATTTGTTTCAGTTTTTCATCCCAGTTTTGATTTTATGTTGTGTGTTCTTCATTTTTCATTCTCAGCTAGTTCTGTAGCTGAATAGAAAATCAAAAATCAATTTTGGTAGTTAACTAGCATCAAAAGTCTGACTGATCTATTGAAAATTCCCTCTAGAGGAGGGAGAATAGGAATGTCTGGCGTTATCTTATTTTGCTGTGAGGTACTACTAAGGTTTCTCTGCTGTCTTTACTATTCAGAAAAGCAGGAATTAGTTTTAGTCCAGATGGGCAGGTAATCTCAGTGAAATGAGTCATTTTTAGTAATTGGTGTCCAACCTGAGAATTTTTGAGAGGAGGCAGGTGAGGTTTGCTAAATGATTTATGGTCTGGGAGTGACCCAGAGGTCGACAGCAGAGGAAAATTAGAAGTGCCCTTATACAGGAGTGGCATAGGTTTTTGTTTGATTCTGTTGACATTGTCTACCAGTGACACTATTCTCCTCTTCTCATATTTTTCTGGCTGTTTTTTCATAATTTATGGCAGTCTAAAGGGATACTCTAGCAAATTAATGTATAATTAGGATTCAGGGAATCAAGTCCTCTGTCCTGATTACTGGTTTCCCAGTAAATACAATAAGAGCATTGATCCATTTGTTCCTTATCTCATCAGTGTTAGGCAGAACCAGAGAACATAACATTAGCAAGAATTGATTATGAGCCAAGCAAAAATGACCATCCTGCAACTTTGTAAAGACAAACTCAAGAAAGGCGGACATTTAGATCACTTGTTGCCTTTCAATGATTTCTGGTTGTTCTGTTACTTAATTCAGTTTGTTTCTGTGTTGTTGGTTTCAACTAATCTATCTTTTACTGGCTCCTGAAGTATCTACAAATGCATGGAAGGCTTTTGCTTAATTCCAGGCTGTGATCAGCATGTTACTGAACACTTGCATCTTTTCAAGGCTAGGTGGCTGCAGTGCTTTATTTAAGGGAATTTTTGTCAAGTCCTTACATGGATGAAGTTTATGGAGAATGCAGGAAGCTCACATTTACAGGCTCATACACCAGCCCCGAGAGGTCACTAGCTCCTTGTCAGATAATATTCATTTCAAAGACATTACATTTAAATTCTCCTGATTGACTGTGGCTTGGGATACCTGACATCACCTTCCGTAATTTTCCTATCTGCTTGTTATATCTCAATTAGCAGGTTACTCTGATTTGGAAATGCACAGTAGGAGCCAGCGTACTTGAGAATGAGGCAGCCTGGTACTGGAATTAATTAATGACAGCAATTACATGTGCATTTTTACTTCATTTTTACTCACAGGGTTCAGTTCCTTGTGCTCTTTTCTCAGTGGCAATACTAGTTGGGAGAACTGACACCCTCATTCTTCCCTGAAACCCTGGCTTCAGTTCATCCCTCTTGCCAGAGCAAGGGTGTAGGAACTCTTCAGAACAAACAACATCAGATAGCTGGTCTGATTTAATAAAAAAAAGAAGTCCTGTAGTTTTTCTAAGCCATATCAGTTACTGATGGTTTAACCAGTCCCACAAAAAACTACCAGAAACACGAGAGGAGAAACAAAAAGCAGACGATAGGAGGAGTATGAATACCTTGCACTGGTATCTCTGCCAGGTTGGTTGGTTTGTAAGAGGTTGCACTTTGCACTCAGATTGTTTCAGTCCAGCTGTCACAGAAATGACTGTACGGGCTTCAAGGAGGAGGACGTGAACCAGCAATCAGAGCAGAAACTGAGTGGACTGGAGAGGTGGCTCATCTTGAGCTGGCTTTGCTGATGCACCAGAATCACCCAAGACAAACACCATCCCTTTGGGCCTAAAAAAAATGTGAACGTTTATCCACTTAAAAGGTACAAATTATGTGAGCTGTATTAGATAGTCTGTATTGCGATGATAAATTGTCACAGAAAGCATTGTACAAATACAAGTTGCATATTGATAAATGCAGTGACCACAACCATGTTCCTGGATTAACTACATATAAATTGATATAACTTTAGACCTTTGTACCTCTTCATTGGCGTCCTTGTTATTCAACTTGCTGAGCAAGTCCAGATAATTCCCTATTCTCCAGTAAGGTTTTCCATACCCAGCAGAGATCTCCCATGAAGAATTGCCCTCAAACAAAACAGTCATTTTCTTTAGATGCTTTGATATCATAAAACTTACTCTGTTTCATTGGGGTTTTTTTGCTTGAGGCATCCCATCCACATGTTGAGTTGATTTGGCTTTATAGTATAACAAATAACCCTGTCTTCTGTTTGCATTTGTGTTGTAAATCAGTACCTACCAAAAAAAATCCAGTGAATACTGATTCTGGTTTTAAAAGTGTTGATTGAATTTAAAGGCTTAATTTACTCTCACAAATACAAATGAAGATGTCCAAAGACCAAAGTATTACTTTGTAAACAGCAGATTTAGTACAACTTCCACCAGTTCCATGGAATTGTTTGTCTGGGGAGGTGACCAGAGCATGTACTGATGGGACTGAGCTAAATTATGTGACTGAATGACCAGTAAGCCTGACCTAAGGGACTGACTGAGCTGGGTGAAGTACATTGGGTGTCCCACCTATCCAGGATGACTAAGGCGTCTTCTTTCCAATGTAGCAAAAAATGAATGCATGTGGAAACCCTGCTTTCTACAGTGTTTGTTATTTGATGATCTGAATTTTTACTTACATTTTGCTTGACAAGTAAAAGTGCACATTCTGACAGCTGAAAAACATGAAATCCAGGATTTCTGAATTGCAGCACCACCTGAATGTAGGTTGGAAATACATATTCTTAGTCTAAATTGTATGAAGCATACTGACAAAGCTTCTTAAATTCTATTTCTCTAATATTTTTTATTTAAAAAAAAAAAAGAGTGATCAGGAGGTCTGATGTGGGCACAATGTATATAAAGAGCACAAGGAGGGAAAGAGGAACTTCTATTTTTAACCTATGATTATTCCAGAAAAGTGGACAAACTATAGACGAGAGCAGGCTGTGAAGTAACTTAATAGTTCAGCTCAGGTGTGATCAGATCTGGGCTGATGTTGCCCTAAGAAAGACTTCCTTACGTAATAGGTAAAGGTTTCTCTAAAGAAGCTGCTTTTAAAATGATGAGGGTTCTGTTTCAGTGTGTTTGGGAATTTTATTTAGCTTTATCACTATTTTGAAATTTTCCAATTTAAGTCATGTCATGCTGAAATCTTTTTCATGTCTGACTGAATGCTCCTGTGAAAACAGGGAAGAAGGAATCCAGTCAATCCTTCCGTACTAGGAGCCTCATTTTAAGGTAATGACCCTCTTCCACCTGCATATTGAAGCATATTATTTCCTATTTTATTTATTCCACCACTGCCATCCTCAATGCTAAAAGCAACATACAAAAATGGAATCCCTCTACTTATTGCTTCTAAGAGGAATTCCTTAAACAAATCTTTGAAGACAACTCTCGGTATGATGTGTAAGCTAGTCTTCAGTAAAGCTCTGATTTATCTCCAAATTCAGAAACATTGGTGGCAAATAGAAAATTAGCTTGATGTATCTGTATGTGAACAAGATTCAACATAATAATCCCACTCCACTTCCTTGAGGAAGTTTCATTTTTACACAACAAATATAAGACCCATTGATTTTGTGACATAAGGCTGCCTGTGCTATCATCGCTTTCTTACTCTAACCATTCTATGATTCTATGATTCTATGATTCTATGACTCTATGATTCTTTCTGAATTCCCCACCCCTCCCTGAACCCAAATAATCTAGAAATTATTAACTTGAAATTAGACCATAGATAAAAGCTTGTGGGCATCCTGTTCTTCCGCTAATGTTTTTTTTTACACTACATCAACATGTTTCTTTAGATTGTGTTTGATGTATTTCATAGAATCATAGAATGGTTAGAGTTGGAAGGGATCTTGAAGATCTTAGTGCCAGAGCAGGTTCATCTAGAGCAGGGTAGACAGAAGCACATCCAGCTGGATGTTGAATATCTCCAGAGAAAGAAACTCCACAAGCTGTCTGAGGAGCCTCTTCCAGTGCTCTGTCATCCTCAAAGGAAAGAAGTTCCTCCTCATGTTCTGATGGAACTTCCTGTATTCAAGTTTGTAACTGTTACTTCGTGTCCTATCACTGGGCACCACTGAAAAGAGTCTGGCCCTATCCTTATCACCCCCATCCTTTAGATATTTTTAAGCATTGATGAGATCCCCTCTCAGTCTTCTCCAGGCTAAATAGACCCAAGTCTCTCAGCCTTTCCTCATAACAAAGGTGCTCCAGTCCCTTCATCATCTTTGTAGCCCTCCCCTGGATGCTCTCCAGTAGTTCCTTGTCTTTCTTGAACTGGGGAGCCCAGAACTGGACACAGTGCTCCAGATGTGGCCTCATCAGGGCAGCTGAATGGCAGCACAGCCTTCTGGTGTGTCAGCCACCCCTCCCAGTTTTGTGTCATCAGCAGACTTGCTGATGGTGCACTCTGTGCCTTCATCCAGGTCATTGATGAAGACATTGAACAGGACTGGACCCAGCACTGACCCCTGGGGGACACCACTAGTTTCTTTCATTAAATGTAACACATAGAAATATATAACCTATATGTGCTGGTAAGATGCTGTTCTACTATAATGTAATATTTTTCCCTCCCAAAAGGATATTTATATTTTCTCTATATGTTTTTAATTTGTGATCATGCATAAATATTTATATGGGTGTGATGCATTTTGTATACAGAACTTTCTAACTTAGTTCTGTTATATGTGACTTGATGTGTTATGGGACTGAATTTCCATGCTTCTATAAGTAGTTGCAGAGCCAGTGTTATTTATTCCATTTATGCTTTAATTGCCACCTTCTATAATTTGCAAATTGTGTACTTGCAAGCACAGCTTACATGAAAAATTGAAGTCTGTTTTATTTACCAATGGGAAGCCAAATTTTGTGCAGAACAGGAAAGCCAAAATAACCTCAGTGACTGCTTCTAAACCCATTTTGTATATATGAGTAAGATAAGTCTTAAGAAGCTGGGGAAATAACAGTGCAGTTTAATAGTTCAGTGGATTAATCGGTGTTCTGCTGGTTAAGTACCATTTGAGTCCTTGTCCTATACCTGTATTTTTCTAGATCTACAGTAGCTAAAAATCCACCTGGCACACACAAAGGATGTTTTGCAAATCTTCAAGGAATACTGTACTGAGATAACACATCTATCCCGGCTACTTCCACAAGCCATTTCTACCAATTTTGAGTCCTCTCCTTTTCAAGAAGCAAACGCATCTACACTGACGGTAGAAGAGGCTTCTGTTAAGGGAAGCTGCCAGACGGCAGCACAAAGGAAATGTGACCATAGGGTTGCAACCTACAACCTTTAAGTAAAAGCCTTGAATAAGGCAGAATGTGTAACATTGTATTGCAAAGAGATAAACTACAGAGCACGATTTCAAAAATATGTCATATTAATTTAGCATTTAGTCCAAGAAACAAATGACAAACCATCATCTAACTTTTCTAAGATACATGGTCACCAGTAGAGTTACAATAGTCGTCTTGTTGATTCAAACACAAACTTTTCTTTAATTTGTGATTGCGTTCTTTTTTTTCCCCCCTATATTTTAAATAGTTTAGGAGCTGACCTTAAAACGTATAAAACATATAAATTCCCATCGACTTCAGTAACATTTATATACAACAGGACAAATAGGAATGAAAATAATAGGAAAGAACCCAAGGCTCTAGACAAAAATCTACATTTGAAATAGATCAGGAATTTTTAGGCTTGGGGTGAGGGTCAAGAAGGAAATTACTGAGGGAAGATATTCATAACTAACTAATGTTATCTACTGCATCGGTTTGGTTGGTTGTTTTGTTTGTCCTACATCTTAGTCTGAAATATCTTGTGGAAGCCATTATTAGAGATGCTGTTTTAGACAACATGAATTCATATTGCTGATCTTACTCTCTTCTTGCTTCATTTACCATATGTCCTGGTTCCGGCAGGGACAGGGTTAATACTTGGCACAGCACAGGTATTCCACACCACGTGACGCCATTCCCAGTATTTAGGGGGAGCTAGCCGGGGAGGGGAGTTCCCAGTTTGGGAGCAGGCGGGGACGGTCCGGGTCCGGTCGGTGCGCGTCAGTACGGTACCCCTATTTATACATTCCTCTGCCAGTATTATTGTTGTTTTGTCAATTTTTCTTTGTTGTTCTGTTAAATTGCTTTTTATCTCAGCCCACGAGTTTTTGCCTTTTTATTCCAATTTTCCCTCGCTGCTGCGAGGTTTGGGTGAGCGGCCGCGTGGTTCTTTGTGCCGGCTGAGGCCAAACCACGACACCATAAAAGATGATGTTTTATTTGATTTAGGAATAAAACAGTATGGATTATTGCAACACATTGCAGAAAAATGCCTGTTGTAACAGGAGTAATGTCCACTAGAAAGGATTTGGTCTACACCTAATGCAATAGTACCTGTTAATGTATGTAAATAATGTCCGAGCTTGGATTAGTTCAGAGAGGAGGATATAGTAAAGACAAATAATGTTGTATTGTTTTAGTTAATTTTGCATTATTCCTAAATAGTATACTTTATGTACAGTAAATCAGAAAATTAATCACGTTCCTAATACAGGTGGTCTGAGCTTTTTCATTTGGATTTGTAGGCATCACCATTTACCTGAGAGCTTACACATACAATTTGTGTTGGTAGAGAATGCATTAGAGAAACAAGAAAAGGTTTCAATGGTACCAACACATGACTACCAGTATTAGGGTTCAACTGGAAATCATTATTGAAGTTAGAGAGCCCTTTTGTGTGTCTCTTCTTTCCACAGCATCAATTATCTGGGGGCAGCATGTGGGACAGATGAATTTTGAACAATCACGTTTACTAATCATATATAAAGATACAGTGTCTAAATATGTAAGTGTCAGGTTGCTCTGGGGGCTACTAAAATAGACCATTAAAGAGGTCCCAAAATATTTAAAGAAGTGCTACCTCTATGTTCTGGAAGTTCATTTTTAGACTGTATAATAAGGGCATGATTAAGATTCAAAGCTCCAGTGTTACAACGCAGACTTACTGAGACTCCTTGAAGGCAGAGTTCTTTCTTTATGTAAGATGTCTTTGGGATCAAGATGAAGCTACCGCACTTTCCTATATACATAACATAATGCAAAAATGGTGTCCTCAAGCATCAGTTCAGGAAATCTATAGGGATTGACATACTTTTTGGCTAGAAAATTAATGCTGAAAATGGTCAAGATTTCTTTAGTTGATAAACAGTTTGTCAGGATGACTCATGTTTTTCTAATATGGATGAAGGAATTTAATTTTGCACAGAAGGCTACAATGATGAGTGATAACAAATGATAAATTTCATATGCACAAAACTGCTAGAACCTGTTTCTCGTAAGTTACTGACAAAAATCCCTCTGAGCACTTTTCTGTGGGACCAGGCCTCAGCATCGAACAGCTGCCTTGAGGTGAGGTTCTCTGCTGTGCCTGTAAGTAGCAGGACTCTCAGCCTGTGGATGATGGAGATTTTAAATAACTCCATGCACTGAGTTACTTCACAGGAAATGCCTGGTGATGGCCTGCGTGAATTACGGCAGTCAAGCTTCTCTTGCCAGAAGTACTGCCAGACTCTGTGCAACAGTCTGTGACATGGGCCAGCTTCACCCCGGCATAAAACCTGCCGTAAGACTGTTGAAAGGATCCCTGCAGCATTGCTGTCTTTGCAACACGGGGAAATTCACCTCTCACCCCACCAAGAACTGAGTTTTTTAGATTTCTACAAGATGGTCCTGCAGTCTTTTACCCTTTGTTCAGACATCAGAGCAAGCACGAGAAAGTCACCTGTTGTTCTTTAATACCTTAATCTGTTTGGAAAATATGGGTGGTCTTGTAATGGTTAATTGCCACAATGACATGGTGTTTTCTTCTTTTTCTTACACCCTTGCGGATGTACCATACTCTGCCTTTGGGCACAGGGCAGAGAAGCAGAGCTACAGCCTGTTCACGCGGGAGACAGAAGAACAACATCAATCTTGGAACCTGTTCTCTCTCTATTCTAGTGCTGAAACGTGGCGTACCAGTGATCTCCATTAGCAGACTCCAGCATACTCTGCATGGATATTCTTATAAAATGGACTTTTTACAGTTTAGATTGTTGCAGATACCAGGAAGAAAGCAAGATATATTTTTTTCTTTTTAATTATGTTGACCATTGCCTTTTTTTTTTTCCCCTATTGGTTCACATGTTTTTCAGGCTTTTCCATCATTTGCTAATATGGGTTAGAAAATGGAGTGGAAAGTAACACTGCACTTTTTAAAACAGTAGTTACACCTTTTGCTAAAATCAGATCTTTTTTTTTCAGATGTATTTTGTCTTCCTGAGGCATAAATGAATTAAGGTGCTTTTTTTGTAGTGCAGCGTATAAATTGAAAAAAAACAGAGTAAAAGAGTAAAGTATGGTGAGTAAATGCGTTAAGTAAAAGCGATTATGAAAAATATTAAAAACTATGAAAGTGTGTTCCTTGTTTCCTAATAATAGTTAAACACTGAAAGGTTTAAATGTTAATACTTTTTACACACACACCCCCACACACCCACACCCACACACCAGATTGTTCACCTTCCACTCCAGGCTTGTCATTCTGGTGAATGATTTGAGCAATGGCTTCTGTGGTTCCTGGTGAAAAAAACCCAGGTATTTGACTGTAGCTGAAATGGAAGTAGGTTATCACTCCTCCTAACCTTAAATAGGATTTAGACTTTTTTATAAATCAGAGATAACATCTCTTGAAAGTTAGATGCAGTCTGCCTTTTAGTATCTGTTGTGCCGTTATGACTTGCTATCTGTCTGAGCAGATTATGTGCACAAGGTGCCTGGTTCCCAGAGTGGAATCCATCATCCTGAAATTACTTTCAAGCATCTTGTTGTGTGCTTAACAGGAGCAATTTAAGGCTGCAATCTAATAGTGCATTGTCTCTAAAGGAGAATCCTTCTTCTGCTAGTAGCCACCCCGCAACCCCCTTGCAAGAAGGGCTCCTCTGGGTGCATGGTAAAGCCAGCTCAACTCACTGCCTGTGCAGAAAAACATTCACTTTTTTTTTTTTTAAAATCAGAGTTTTCTACCTGAAAATGCAAAGTAGCTCATAAATTGGTTATCTATGCTACCATGTAAAATAGGTCGAGTATTCTTTGTCCCTTGGGTCAGTTAGCACACAAACTCCACATCAATACGTATTTATTACGTATTGACATCAATACGGTCTTCACTACTTCTTTCTGTCCATAGTGTCACATACTGTCCCACAGCTGATAGTTACTGCAGTCACATTCAGATGATGGTAGTACCTGTGTAAGCACTCCTCTGTTTCACTACAAGTTTGATCAAGTTATCCTAAAAACTGCTGAAGATATAACAGCATAGCTATATGCTGTGATACTATCTCTGCCATTTATCAGTATTCAGCAAAACAAAGTGTGTTGATAAAGTAGCTTTTTTTTTTTTTGCCTCAGGTATAATTGCAATTTCAGTACTATTTTTTGCAATAGCTATGCTAAATTATTATAATTGGGGTTTTTTGCAATCCCAACCAAAAGATATCTATGTCAGCAAAAGATTTTAAATTTAAACCAGGACTCAGACTTGTCTGCATCCTAATCAGGTCATATTTTCAATTCCTTTTTAATAACATAAGGGCATGAACCTTAAAAAGTAGAATCACAAGAGTACAAGCTATATTTTCCACTTGGGGTTACCCAAAAGTCATACTGCCTTTCTATTTCTTAGACACTTAGAGGGCTCTGTTAGTACAGTCCTTGCAATTTCTGCTTGTTCAATTTTAGAGAAACCTAGAGGCATGAGGGTACTTTTATGCACTTCTTACATGATGATAAATACAGGCACAGCTGTGAAATACCAAGAACCATCTATAACAAAGGATTTAGGGTCCTGAATGGGACTTAGGGGGAATGTAGGTAAGTCCAGAATTGTGACCCTGAAAGCCACTACTCAACTGCTGCTTAATATTTAATGCTATTTTTTTTCAGATACTTCTCATTTAAGGGGGTGAGTAAGTAGCATAGCACATACATCATCCTCAAGTACAATCATAATCCAGAAAATGGGTGCAGGGTTTCAAGACTTTAGTATCTAAGGTAGGGATTTAATGGCTGCTATTTTATCAATGAAGAGAGGAGGACTTCTAATTGATGTACTAAGGATCTTCCTCTTACAGACTATAGGAAGTGTCTACATTAAACAAACTGAACAATCTCTTATATTTTAGCTTTAGGGACTAAGACTGCCTTCTTCTGGTGTGCATGATGCATCAGAAATACCAGATTTTTCTTTTTTATGTCCAGGTGACTGTTCTGCCATTGTCTGTTCAATGCCATTGTCATTCATCTTTTATGTGCTGACCTACTGGGGTTTCCATACCCTCCGATCCCTCTAGAAAAAGCCATTTTTAGGTCTTTCAAATGTGTGCTCAGAGGGCAGATCCAGAGCCTGAATCCTTAAGAAGTTACTTATTCCCTCTCCTGAGGAGAAAGTCTTGAATTGGGGATCTTGAGTAAAGGAAGTCTGCTAGCTCCAAAAAGGGGAGTATTTCCTATAAGCTCTTGTAGTCAGTGTTTCCTATTGGAAAACTCTAGGTTGATTTTATGCAACCCAGATGGGTAGCAGGAGGATTGTGTCTCCAAAACCTTGTCTACTTTTCTTGACTATGTTAAACAAGCTTATACAAGACAATGCTTCTCCATTTGCCTGTATGTTGACTTAAAGAGAATTAATTAGGAGTGTTCTAATCTTGAGGTTTAAGTGCCATGTGTACAGGTGTCTTTGTCCAAAAAGAGCTTAACAGACTTCCTCTGAACCCCAGATATGTTTCAGCTGGCAGTTTGTGGATCCATCAAATATTTCAATAAAGGCTTGATTTGTTCTCATTGTGGGTTTGTTGGGGTTTTTTTGTTACAGTATCTCTGATTTTTGGTAGTGATGAAAAGGGACATACTGTGTTCAGGACTAGTGCGCCTCTTAAAAATCCTTGAATTGTGGACTGAACTGTATATAATGGAAATTCAGCTCCAAATACATACTTATTCCCACATATACTGGATGGACTAACATTTAGTATACCTAAATTTTATCTCAAGATAAGGCAAGTCTTGTGCCATATGGAGTAAGCAGTCCACCTAGTATTTCATGTATGGACCACTGTTTCTTGACTTTCATCATGATCCAAATGGCAGAAGATATTACAGGACACCATGCATGTAGCCTAACCAGTCCAACAAATCATTGAGGAAGCAAGCGTGGGCCCTTCAGAGAACGCTGCCTGAATTTCTCATCTGTGGGGCAACTATGCAGAGGTATGCTAGAGTGGCTTTTGCAGTATTCAGATACTTCCATGGCTAGGTAATGATGAGAATGGAAATAGACAAAACATACTGGCAAACTTGGACAAAATGATATTTGTATTACAACCAGCATGCTCCCTACTTCTACTGGCATTTCCATAACATGCAAAATAAGGTCATTCACATATAAGTGGGACTCGCATTCCCCTTCTATCGCCAGTTTCCTGATTAAAGATTATATCGCATAAGAATAACAGATTTCTATTAGGAAACTAGCTACTCCAGATTTCTACTGTTCCTTAACTGAAGAGGTAAGTAATGGAAACACAACCTGTGAGAATTCAGTCATGCTCCGTTCGGTGAATCTTTGGTCTGACCTAGTACAGCCTTGATTCTGCCAGTGGTATGATTAAGAAAGCTCTTCCCCCACTGATTTAACAGCACCAGTCATGCACACAAAAAAAAGTAGGCTTTAAAAGACTAAGGGTTCCAAACTCTCCAAGTGCTACAGCGCGTAGACTCACATTCATCTTTTGGTGACTGTGTTAACTGGAAGAGCTTCTGTTTGCAGTACACAAATGTAAAAGCTGGCAAGGTGCAGGAGTCTCAGGTCAGACACTGAGATGCTTGACTAAGCTGTGAACTTCTATCACTTGTCTGTGCATAACATTATTTGGGGAATCTACATAGCTCTTCCTGCTACGGTTTATGAATTCATGCTCTGACAACATGAAGCCATACAGGACCTTCAATAATGCTCTAGAAACCACAGAGAACTGTTAGCACACACACTAAGGAGGCTGAAAGGCTGGCGGCATTTGCAGAAACAACTTAAAACATAGTAAATCCAAAATTGTAAGTGCAGGATGCAGCAGCCTACGATAACTGATGTCTACAAGTGCTTTTGCATGGTGAAAGACACTAACTCCATGACCAGTTATGGAATCAACTGTTCTCAAGGTGGTGCCTGGAAAGGGAATAGTCCCAGGTTGAGGAAGACTAAGGACAATGTGCTACACATGCTCGTATTTCTGTCACATGCTGTGTTTCTAACGTGTACCTGTGTCCTGGTAAAACAGAGACAATTTTCCGTTCAGTATTTTCACTTTGCAGCTAAGCCTCCTCTAACTGAACTCTGAAATTAACAGAATATTGTCCAGACACTGTTCGCTCTCAGACCCGATTGTTTCTAATTTATGCCAAGGCATGGTACGCAGAGAGGCTCTTGCTTATACTTATTGCTATAACACCCAATGGCAGCCAACTTTGCTATTTGCCCCGCTGGACGGTGGGAAACGGAAAAGCGTAGAGGGCTGGCACCTGCGGGAAGGAGCGGACAGGACAGGTGACCCAAAACTGACCAGCAGGGTATTCCACCCCATCTGCCTCATGGTCAGGATAAACACCGAGGGACCAAACTGTCAGCCCGCTTTCTTCAATGGCCGGCGTCCGAGGAGGATTCTGTTTGTCTGCCTTCAATCCTGATCTGTGCATTCCTGAATCCAAATCTGAAATCCAGTTGACATTTGTTGCTGAGTCCAGCCTGGGACTTTCCCAGTGCCTGCTGGGGATGTGACTGTCATCCTGGGAGCTTGATACAGTTTTGTATATATTGTATATATTTCATTATTTTCTTTTTATTTTATTATTAATATTTCATTAAACTAGGTTAGGTTTTTTTGCTAAACTCATAAATCTCTCTCTCTCCCTCCTCTCCTTGGCAAGAGAGGTAGGGGAGAGCATCTGTCATTCCTTTCAGTGGCCAGTCTGGCCCAAACCACGACAACCTGCGAGCTCTTCTTATTCTGCTAGTCTTCAGGTGCTGTTCTGACTTACAGAGCTTTATGATTATAGAATTATTTTTTTTTAAACTCTGTGAGGAAGGAAATGCTGGTTTACATAGTTATTTTGTTCTTAATGAACATTCTGGACTGTGGCAAATTTTCTGCTGAATTAGGTTTTCAGCTTCAGGTGATTTGGATGCCATTTCAGGCTCCAGAGCTTGATCGCAGTAAGGTCATTTGTGTAGCTGCTGCTTCTTTCCTCTTGAGAGGGAGCCAGCAGCAAGGGGCTCAGACAAAACTTTATGTTACTCATTATTCAGGCTTTTAAAGGCAGCACAGGGAGGTCAGCTCTGCCAGGTTTAATGGTGGAAGGGATGAAGACCCTCTAATAGAAAGTCCTTTGGTTCTGCAGATGGACTAAGCTCAATAAGTGACTTGTATGAGCTCTCCCTCAGTTTCTAACATCTGCATCCTCCCTCTTATTCTTAACAGGGAGAGGATTGGTTGTCTAATTGTCCCAGAATTAAAAGCACAGCAAACATTCAGTCACTCTTTCAGATCTTCACTATCTCCATGCTTCTTTCCATTGTGGAAAGGACTTGAATGTAAGAAAAAGCTGAAGGAAGAGTAATCTGAAGACGCTGTCATTCCTGAGGTACACTGGTTTTGAAAACAAAAGCACGCAAAGTGCTCTACACTGAGGCCTAACCTTTCGTTAGCAAAGTGGAAGTGCCAAGGCTTGTACCAGGCTCAGTAAAACATTATATATACAAGCTTATCTATCACAGCGGAAAATGCACTGCAGGAGTGCATGGTCTCCTCCCTCTTCTTTTGCCTCAGGCTCTACCCTTGCTCTTCCTTTGCCAGCCATTCTGTGATCCCTTTCCTCTGGTCATGGAACTTCACACACATCTGAGCCTCCAGCCCCTCTTGCAGCAGCCGCATGCTAAATGGAGCAACTACATTTTCAGAGTGCTGGCAGCAAAATATGCTTGCTTGATGTTAGAAATACACCTCCTACTTCACAGAAATAAAAGCTGTGGATTGTCACATCTAACGTGCCAGACTATTTTGATTTCAACAGTTCAGAAGTGGAGAATGATTTTGTTTAAAGCAGCCTCAGGCTGAGCCATGCTCAGCTGCTCTTTGGGAGCGGGGGGCCTCTAGAAAAGGGAGATGGAGGAGTTAAAAAATTGTTAACTTTCAGTGGCGAGCAATATACCTGCCAACAGGCCTATACGGGTTGCTTAGAGAACTGTTTTATTAGTTTCTTGTCTGACCTTGACTTTTTTCCTTTCTGTAGTGTTGAGTGCTGCATCCAGAGCTGTATTCAGAACAACATGCATGGCAGAGGAAGATTCAAAACAGGACCTTATGCACCCTGCTACCCGTTGGGAAACTTCCTTCCTCCTGTAGGGAATGTCATCTCATCTGACTAAACCTGTTCCAAATGAAAGAACCAGGTCAAAGCAGTAACTCAGACAACTCCAATGTCATCGGTAACACTACTATTTATATGTCTGCGACTGAGAAGGGAATAGTTACTCCCTTACCTGTTTTCATTTTCTTTTGCCCACTGGGCTTCTTTTAAGCAGGTGCTGTCATGCAATTGGTGCTTGTCAGCTCCACCAATAAGCAGAAGACCTGAGGCACTTATGGATTTTCTTCTAGCTCCAGTTGCAAGGTTAGGGAATGAGATTGCAGATATTATTTTTCTCTTCCTTTTTTTTTTAATGTTGGATCTTTATTCTGTTTGTTTGCTTTAGATGCTTGTGGTACTGCCATGTGAACTGGAAAATGCTCAGCTGAGCAAACGGCTCAGAGTTTAGCACAGTGTTTGGTATTTTTACGGTTTTGATCAAAATAGTGGTGCTTGGTATACTTTCAAATGTAACCAGCATTTGACTGTGTTTATCCAGCTAATTTTCAGAACGTTGAGATAACACGCATCCGTGCAGCAGGTTTACATTCAGCTGCACAAATTGGGAAGAGCGCTGTAAAAGGAAATGATGGGTTAAATATGGATGAGTTGTAAAGAGCCGCTGAGAACAGAAGGTTTACAGAATCATTGATCACACACGGACAGAGATTGCTGTGACTTGTGGTTATGTGAGAAACTCACCAGAAGTCACCATAAGATTCAGAATTTTGCAAATCCATGCTGGGCTCTGAACTGAAGAAGTTTTCCGTGTGAATAGCTGAGTGATACATGATCATGAGGTAGTAGTGACTGGTTATAATTTTAGATGTTATCAAAAAACTAGAAGGAAAAAACACTTAGTAGTGTGGCTGGAACCACTAGGCACTGCAGTGTTCTTAGAGGTTCCAGTGACAGGAATTTTGAATTTACTTTTCCTTTATGGTGTCAGGAGGAGTAAAATAAAATTCTGTATCTATGTTTGAAAACAGTCTCAGTTTTAAGTTCCACACAGCTGTACCCTGAGGCTGAAACATGGCCATGTTTTGGCAGCAGGGAAGACTGCCATATGTTGTAGTGATAAAGAAATTACACTGATGCCAATCTCTGAAGTCAGACATAAAAATATCTAAGGGAGTCTATTTGTAGTGATATAAGCTTTAATATATATAGAATAAAAGAACCTGACAAGTCTACGTTTAAGGATAATTTTTCTGTCTCTTTAACAGCCATGCACTTTGTAAATGCCACAAGCCACAATTCACGATTGTTCTTGAGAGAAGTTCTATGTAATGAACAAATCCGTTGCATTTCCCTGTTACACAGAATTGCTCGCTGTCTAGCTCCCAGCTTCCAATAGCCATAGGACAATTCCATTCTTTGAGTAAGTTCTTACTTCTTGGCTGGCTTTTAGTGAGCACTTACTGGAAATCGATAAGATTCTTTTTTTAGCAGTCATTCAGTCAGGCCTCTCTAAATGACAGCACGGATGTGGAGACCTTGAACGTGGCTGGCAGCAACATGACATACTCTTTCTTTTTTTAAGGTCAGTATAGGCCATTGGTTTGTGGCTCTCATGGGTGACTTCCAGTGCTTTTAAAATCATCACTTAGTTTGTTTTACTGCCAGCGGTACACCAAGGATCTTTGAACACAAAAGGCTATTTGTACTCTTGATATGCATAAAATAAAATCTACTGTGGGATCTATTCATACAATGTGGTAGTTCCAAACCACATCTTCTGCCACTTAATGCAGAACAAAATATCCAATACAAATTACTGATCTCAATCATAAACCTTCTGTTTTCTATTGTAAACACTGAAGCTGCTGTTTCTCGTTGCTGAAGGAGGACTGCTACTGATCCATAAAACTATTTACACAGTTTTAAATTCACTCTGTTTATGGGTATCCTGAGACACATTTGTGAGATTGCTAAGAAGTTGCTGAGACCAGACAATGGATTCCACCAGCACCTTCTTGTTTTCACCTTGAGTGCTTGAACAAAGTTATCCAGAGATGTAATAAATTTGTTTTGAAGCCTGAGTTTTACTGGTGATAAGGTCCACGTTCTCCAGGTAAA
Source organism: Chionis minor (assembly GCA_013398295.1). Classification (NCBI taxonomy): domain Eukaryota; kingdom Metazoa; phylum Chordata; class Aves; order Charadriiformes; family Chionidae; genus Chionis; species Chionis minor. The sequence continues at coordinate 506,616 of VZSF01003858.1, forward strand.
CATTTTCTTGCTCAGCAGTGATGGTGGTCTTCAAACTTCCATTTTTTGATAGTATACCAGCTAAGTTCCTCTGTATCTCCTGTCCCAACAGGTCCAGCTGGCTTTGCAGTGAGGGCACTAATTCGTTTGCGTTCTTTGTATATACAAGCCTTGCCATTTCCAGTTCTCTAAAAGTCTCACGGTATTTTGCAGCTGAGAAAAAGCACTGTCTGTTTCTTTGTGTAATTTTTTCAGTGAGAAATCTCCTAAGGAGATACTAATTCCTTTTTATGGCCTTCCATCTCATCAGCCACAGCACATTTCCTGGGGTTATTCTGAAGCTGACGGTTTAGTTCCACGACAATTTCCAGTATTGATGTCAGGATATTTACTGCTCTTCCTAATCCACTTATATGCTCCTCAACAGCTCAGCTTTACTAGCAAATGGCAGAGTCTTATTTTGTCATATTTTTTCAGACATATAAGAAAGTTCAGTGGCCAGCAATTTTTTAACTGAGGGAAAAGACAATGATACAACTAATGCGGATATATTAGCTGCTGAACAACTGGTGGATAGGAAGCCACCTATAAAATATGCATAAGACCTCAACATCTGTTGCTGCTTCACACTGTTCTCACTAAGTGAATCTGGTGTTTTGTTGAACAGAACATTCATTTCTCCTGCAAATGTATTCGGATGATAGAATTGTGTTGATCAACAGCCTTCTTATGATCCAGTTTTGCATAGATACATCTTTTGTATTAACAGTATTAACCGAATGGCTAGCTGTGCCATGAAGTTTTTATTTGGTGTTTTCCAAAACTGAAACTACATATTCTTTCTCAGACAGAGGAACTTTGGTTTCTTGCAGATCTGTCTGTGTTTCTTTCAGCACTTTCTCCTTGATGTGCAGACCTGGTTTTGTTGTTAAGCTTCGCTTTTATTAATCGTGAATGATGTAGTGATTGTTTTCACTTCTTCTTCCATGGCACTGACTACGTCAATATGGTCTGCAACTTGTTCTTCCTGAACAGCCAGCTTTCCTTCAAGAGCTTAATGAATTTCCAGTCAAAATATAGACTCCATTTTACTCTTATGCAGCAGGAAGGTCTCCTTTTAGATGCTCAGTCTCTTCAGTATCTTCCTTAATAATAGCTCCTTTTGGCAGCTGCTGGTTAACTTCAGGCTTTATTATGTTCTTTGCTCTGTGAGCATACTTCAGTGTACTCAGTGTTTCCTTGAGATTTATAGATGTGTGAGGAACTGTGGTAATTATTGATGTTCTTGGTTGTTCTCCAAGAGAGTCTTGAAGGATTATTTTAAGTTAAGATTGTCTGTGTCTCCTTCCACAAGAGCAGTAATAACTCTTTCTCCAGTCAGAATAGACTACTTTATATTTCCAGCTTCACAAGCTCTTTTATCAATTGCCCCAAATCGAAGTGTTTTCACTTCCTGCAAGATCAGCCAAGTTTATCTTCCCAGTTCTAACAATCTCCTGACCATCTGCTCTGGTTTCTTTCATATGGATGGTAACTGAAAACAACTGGAATATACATTTGTGGAAGTTGCTGCAGTAGTTCTTTTTGCTGCACCACTTTCCAAGATTTGGTCTGCTTCATTTTTGTTGCGTACAGGTATTTCTTCCAAGCCTTTCACATTTACCTGTCTTGCTTATGGGATCACAAAACATCTGCAGTCTTTCTCCAACATTGGGAATAGGATTCAGAAGGTCAAAAAGCTCTTCATTATAGATTTCCAGAAGAGGACTTTTGAAAAAAAAATAATCTGTATCAATTGCTGTGAATTTTTCTAATATTTGATACAATGTATTATACCTGCTGGCAAATCCTCTTCTCAAGTAGGTTCTTCATTGGGGCGCCCCTTAAATTGTGAAGGTCTTGTCAATACCAGTTTACCCATAAATGATCACTGTATGGTTGTACCCATAATAACATAATCCAAAACATGACACAGAACACTTGTGTATGTATCAGCTCTCTCCAGTGCAGACCCTAACTTTTCTTGCTTGATCACTGTTTACAAAAGTGTAGGCACTTGTTTTACATCCTGAGGCATGAAAAGGCTTGCATCACACCACCACCCAGATGTTCTTGCCTCTCACATTCCCCAAGTAGCCACTTCCCTTGAAGCTCAAGGAAGCCATGCTGGGCCTCAAGGCCAATCTGCCAGGGAAAAAGGCAAAGCACTGACTGTCCCTTCAGTGCTTTTGCAGCCCCTCGAGCTCCAGCAAACCACCTGCTGCTCACGCTCTGTTCACCTCAGCCACCAGCACTGCGCCTCCTGCAACTCAGCGCTCCAGTTTCCGCCAAGTCTCTAGTTACAGTGGCTCACGAGTGCCACTCCCTGTAGGGGGACTCTACTCATCACTTACCTTGTCATGTTCACACTGTGCAGGGCAGCAAGGTTTAAGCTAAAATGATTAAGCTCACACTGATCAAAATGGCCCTGGAATAAAAGGCACTGTAGCCACAACAGTTTTGTGTTGGACATGAGTTAACGGGCCTTGATATGAAGCAGTGGCACTGTCTTTATGGCCCATTTTTGAAACAGAATTGGGCCTCTGCCTGGTATTGCACTGCACCGGTACCCATCTGCTTGAAACTTGACTTGAAGAAGCTTTGCATTACTACCCAAAAGGCACTATATACCGCATCTGGTGCTCTGCACTCACTGAACTGACTTTCCAATTTCTACGGTCTGCTCTGCAGATGCGGAATTGTGGTATTTCTAGATGCCTGTCCTGGACACCTTAAAGCAGAACAACTCATCTCTCAGTAGGCTTAACTAAAGACCCACACTCTGAGAAATGTTTTAGGGAATTGTCATCTGAAGAAGGCTTGAGCTCCTCTGATGTGACATGTATGTAAAATTTAATACGGAGGTATATTTGAGATGGAAGCAGAGATTTTGGGGATCTACTGTTTTCGTATTAACTGCACAGATCAGAAAATAGGAACTGACTCCTAAGAAAGTCCAGTAGCTAGATGCAGACTCTGCTCAAAACTAGGTCTGGTCCAAGCGATTCTTAAAACATTATTTCCTCCTATACATTAAAGCACTGTCCAGTCTTGCTAAATTATCTAAGTGGCTCACTAATCATTCGGTTTCTTTTTTAATTCTCCCGAACATTCTCCACAGTCATGGGATCAGTTAGAGGGTGGGGGAAGAAAAGCTCCCACCACCTCACAGTTCCATGAGGTGAGGCTGAAAGAGCTGTTACCGAGCCTCACTGCAAAGCCGAGTACTGTGTCCCTGCAAAAACAGCATCTGGAAAAATGTATGACTGCTGCAATGCCTGTGTGCAGCGGCTTTACCTCAGGTGTCCCTCTCCACTCTAAGGTTTTTCAAAAGCTACATCAAAACCCTTAATAGGATAATAACAGACTGATGCTTTAATAGCCTAGATCTAGCGCTCAGGCCCTGACCCTGCAGCGGGCCTGCCCTGCTGGGGATCTCTCCCTTCCCAGCCCTATTTCTTGCCCGAAAATCCTCCTTCCCAAGTCCCCCCGGGCTGACAGCCCTCCTGACCTCGCTGTCCCTGTGCAGATCCCAGGTGCTCTGCCCACAAACTTATCGCTGCTTCCAAGGGCTTGGCCGGGCCTTCTCCCTCCAGCCCTCCCGCAGGGCCGCGGCCCCGGCGGCCGGGAAGCCTGTGGGACGCTGCCGGCGGCCGCCGCCTCCTCCCGGGAAGGGGAGTGGGGGGGGCCAGGCTGGACACTGGCGCCCCCGCAAGGCTTCGGGGCAGCGACCGAGAACCGGCGACAGGATCCCGCGGCCCAACCCGGCCCCTCCTCCGGCAGGTGCGGCCCTGGCGCACCGGGCCGGGCCGGGCCGGGCCGGGCCGCCGCTGCGCACTGGGCGGGGCGGGGGGAAGCTCCTCCCGCTCAGGCACCGGGACCGGCGGGTTTGCGACGGGGGAGCTTCTTCCCCGCCGCGGGAGCGGGGCGCTATAGGCGGCGGCGTCACCACCACTTGCTTTGAGGTGAGCGAGCGGCCGGGCCTGAGGCGGCCG
>VZSF01003861.1:6558-45269 GCA_013398295.1 Chionis minor
TTTTTTTTTTTTTTCCCCCTGGAACTTTTTTAATAAACGTTTCATGTGTTCACTGTCTTCAAGGCAGAACTTAAAATACCATCCTTGTCAATATTTAGAATTTTTAAATACAACTTGTCAACCGTGGCAGTTCTTACATGGAAGTTCTGTTTGATTTGCTTCGGTCAGGTTCAAATAGAGTGCAAGAATTAAGCATCTTGATTGATGCACGTGATGTTCTTTAATTGCTTTAGTAGGAGTCTTGGTCAGCAAAAAGGGGCATTCCTAAAAATAGTTCTCCCTGCTTGGTACAAAATTTTTTATTTTTTTTCCCCCTTTCTTTTTAGGAACATAGCTGAAAGAAAACCCCTTAAAAAAGTGGTGAGAGATTTGTTGAGCCATGTGGGCTCCTGTTGTTCTGGGATCGCTTGCAGTACGTGCACGTTTGCAGTACGTGAGGAAGAGGACAAACTGCACAATAGGATAAAACGAGCTGCAGAGGGTGCCCAGAATTTGTTTTGTGATTCTGGTTTAATACGCTGGCTGGCTTGGAGTTTAAAGATCATTCCAGAAAAAGTTACTATGTTGGATCCATTTCTGTTTTGGTCTGCCGGATACTTTAAAAAGCAGTAATTAGTTCTGTCAGTTTAAATATTTGGTCAGCAAAACACTGCTTCGGCATAGGAAGGTGCAAAATCACAGCTGCTGTTTATTGGGCTCACTTCTAATTTTGAATGTGTGTTGATGTGTCGCTAAAAAAAGGAAGCGCTAAGAAAAAGAACAAATCAAAGATACTAATTGTTTTCTTCAGGGAAATGTTTCTCTGAAATCAGCCGCTGCCCGGCTTCCTGTGGTCACCGGGTGTTTTGTGGAAAACTACAGCGTTTGTTTTGCCCTTTTTGGGGTTCGTTATTAAAGTGGAGGTCACCTGTTTTCCCAAGCATGGTTTAGAGGCGAGTATTTTGCTTTAAATTACAATTTGCGCTGGAGGTGACAATAGTTTTTAATTCCCAGGTCCTCTTCGCTTTCTGCTCCAATTCCCCTGCAGACATAGGAATTCTGGTCTCTATCGTTCCTAGGTCTTTCAGATATGACACACAACTGCTAACGTTTTGTCTGGAGGTGTTAGTTCTCGTTAAGCTCAATTTGAAGCATTCACGAGTGCCTCTAAATCAAACAGTATGGCAAGAAGCGGAGCAGCAAGATCCCAGGGAAGGGCTTGGCTGCCATTTCATGGGTTCCTCTTGCAATCACAGAATCACTTGGGTTGGAAGAGACCTTCAAGATCATCGAGTCCAACCATAAACTTACACTGCCAAAACCACCCCTAACCCATGTCCCTCAGCACCACGTCCACCCGTCTTTTAAATACCTCCAGGGACGGCGATTCCACCACCTCCCTGGGCAGCCTCTGCCAGTGCTTGAGAACCCTTTCCATAAAGAAGTTTTTCCTAATCTCCAACCTAAACCTCCCCGGCACAACTTGAGGCCATTTCCTCTTGTCCTATCTCTTGTTCCTTGGGAGAAGAGATTGACCCCACCTGGCTCTAACCTCCTTTCAGGGAGTTGTAGAGAGTGAGAAGGTCTCCCCTCAACCTTCTCTTCTCCAGGCTGAACAATCCCAACTCCCTCAGCCGCTCCTCAGGAGACTTGTTCTCCAGACCCCTCCCGAGCTCCGCTGCCCTTCTCTGGACACGCTTCCCAGTTAGCAACTTCTAAAGGCATCTCCTGGTGAAAAGGAGGAGCCAGAATAACTTGAAGCTGGTGCCTTTGCTTCAATTGGAGGCGCTAGACGTCGGGAGCAGCGTGGGAAGGAAAGGAGAAGAATGTGTGGAACTGGAGCGGGGAACGTGCTGCGAGTGCGGCCTCACCATGAGTTATTCTCCACAGATCTGTCTTGGTATTAGCATCTGTCTGCCTCTTGTGTGAAATTTTCAGCAGTAGTCCTTGCGTTGGACCTCTGCTGGCAGAAATGGTGTTGGAAGGAGACATAAAAATACTCCTAAGTCTTTTGATTGTGCCCTTCTTGGGGTTTCTTGGTTGTTTTTAGTACCCGTTCAGGTTTCCCCCAGACAAAGTGGAAAGTTGACCAATCTAATCTCACTTTTGCTTGGGAATTACGGACAGCTTTTGCGAAATGGCGAAGTTTAACCGTTTCGGTCAGTAGTTGCTTCACAAATCCAGACTATGGCAATGTGATCAGGCCAACCCTGGGTGGGTTTGTGCTGCTGCTGAGAGGAGCAATGTCTCCTACTGTTCTGCTGCTTGTCTTCAGCTTCTCTGTCGTACTGTGTTTGGATGGCCTCGCGGTTATCCAGGTGGGGAGGGAACAAATCTGGCTGAAAGATCTGGGAAAGACCAGAGCAGTCGAGGATGCTCCATCTTGGAAACATTCAAGGTCAGATCTGCTGTGGGCTCTGAGCAACCCGATCTAGTTGAAGATGTCCCTACCCATAACAGGGGGTGGACTACTTGATCTTTGAATCACAGAATCACTTGGGTTGGAAGAGCCCTTCAAGATCATCGAGTCCAACCATAAACCTATGCCAAAACCACCCCTAACCCATGTCCCTCAGCACCACGTCTGCCCGGCTTTGAAATACCTCCAGGGACGGCGATTCCACCACCTCCCTGGGCAGCCTCTTCCAATGCCTGATAACCCTTTCCATAAAGAAGTTTTTCCTAATATCCAACCTAAACCTCCCGTGGCACAAACTTCCCCACACACCTTTTGGGGCTGGGGAGGGAGCGGCGCCCGATGCTTTGTCCCATGGGAGCGAGGACCAGGTTCAAGGGCAGGCGTTCATGGTGCCTGGCCCCACCAGGCCCAGCTCACCTCCCGACTAACCCATCCTCTGCAGCGCCCACTGTGACGGCATCGCTGTCCATCCTCCGGCCGGAGATTACCCACAGCCTGGACCACCAGGGAGAGCTGCCCCTGGGACCCCTCCGTGATCCTCCCTGGCTCTGGGCAGCCTCCCCAGCCGCTCTCCTGCGGAACGCCAGCGGGATGGAGCGCACCCTCAGCAAGTCTCCCCACAACACCCAACCCAGACCACTCTGTGATTGTATAATAACCATTTTTGTTTCCAGCTAGATCTGTTCACAGGGGGTGGTTAAATCTGGAGGAATGGGGAAGGAAGATGTCTTCTTCACTGGCCTCGCAGGTTTATTCTGCTCTACAGCGACTGTGTATCGGTGCCCTCAGTAACTGGAGGGTCACCTTGCCTGTTTGTGTGCCAGTTGCAGGAGAAAGAGGTGCATCAGGTCAGCCAAAGAGGTTTGAGACTGATACCAAGTTCTCCGGGTTATCTGATCTCACGAAGACATCTCCTTGAGAAAATGAGCTAAAAATCCCCTTCAATTGAAGCAATTTAGAGGAAGTTAACTTAGTTTACCCCTTTACTCCACCCCCCTGCCCCACGTCGCTCCTGGTGTTGCGCTTAACCAGATGGGGCTCTCTAAAGCTTCTCCCTGTATACCCTGTTTTCGAGTCCTAATTACTTCGATTCTTTGAATCCTCTTTAAGCTATATCCTGAAATGATTGATCCTGCTGCAGGTACAGCGTTCCAGACACGGTGGCACCGCTGCCTTGTGCAGCAGTAGCAAAGTGTGCTCCACGTTTAGATTGTCCTCAGATGCCTGAGAATCACGCCATGACCAGGGTCACCATGCTCTCACTTCGGTGTATGCGTTCAGCCAACGAACCACCAGCTTTTCGGCAACCGTCCTTCACGGGGCCGCGTGCCCCATCCTGTTAATGTGGTTTCTTGCCTTGTACCTGGCTACACGACTGGACTTGGTTAGTTTTCAGATTTGTTCTTCATCTGTCAGAAAAGGAGCAACGCCGAGTCCCGCTGCTCTTTCTCTTGCCCACGCAGGATTGAATGAACGTTTTCTCTGTGGCGCGGCTATCGGTAGCTGATTTTGGGCAGCGTTGTGCATAGTATTCCCTCTGGCAGTCTTGAATGCTTAAAAATCTGCACTTACTGCTAGAAACGATGAGATGGATTTTGCCATTTGTGACAGACCCTGAGCCAGACGCCATCAGCGGCAGCTCAAGCTACTTCCCGTTGTTGCCGTTTGGGGCTCATAGCATTGGCGTGCAGCTGTGAGAAGCTCATTTCTTGGGTTTTGTTATGATTAATTTTGATTCTAAATATCCAAAACGTGTGCTACTGATGATTTATGCGATTTCATGCCTCTCCTACACAATACGGGTTTAACGTTCTTGCAGTAGTCAGCAGGCTGCGGTGTTCCCTTGCCTTGTGTAATAGTGGCTGGCTCTACTGTAAACCTGCTTTCACAAAAGTGGATTAATTTGTCAAAACTTTTCGTCGGGCGTGATACGATTAATCAGCAACTTGCTCCAGGATTTCCCCGTGTTCTGCCTCCCCCATGAGTAAGAAGCCCCGTTACAAATTTTCTGGCCTCACAGTACGGGGGAGGTTACCAGGGGGTTCCTGCCGTTCACCAGATTTATGGAATATGGAAGGGGTGTTGCCGGGCGGATGATGGTATTTGCTAATCACCTGGAATTACTTAGGACAATCGAACCTAAAACCAGCCGTAACAGGCTGTGGAAAAGTCTGACTGCGTTGAAATGCTGCGCTTTAAAAGGGTGATATAATTTGTTGACGCTAACTGTGCATCCCACCTATTCACAGAATGGAGAAAGGAAATCATCCAAGCTGTGGGCAGCGCTCTCCATCTCCAGAAAGCACCAGAAATGGTACGGGGAGAGAGAGAGAGCATCATCAGGGCTGGGATGGCTTCCAGGCAAGGAGATAATCAATAGAGTGGGACTCTCGGCTTGAAAAATGCACGGCCCAGGCAAGGGAAATAGGGTGGGATGTATATAGTCATTAATATTGTAGAGAAGAACAGGCAAACGTTATCATAGTGCGCGCTTAAAAGCAAACAGAAGTAAATCCTTTTTGCTCAAAGCCTAATTAAATTGTGGCACTGTTGTCACAGATGTTGTGGAAGCGGCTCTGGCTGGAAGTGACTTGTATTTTAGGTGACGAGCTAATGCAAACTGCTCTCCCTTAATGCAGCACAGCGCTGAGGATGCGACCTCCGGAAGTCCCTATCCTGCTTATAGTGACAATTTGGAGGTCCTACTTAATCCTTTGCAGAGCATTTGCTGCGCTGGTGTCTCTCGGTGACACGTGACAGAGCTGGATGGACCTTTGCTCTCTCTCATCCTCTCAATTCTTGTGGTCCTACAAGATAAACCAATTCTAAGTCAGGTAGTTTGACGCTCTTATCAATAATACGAGTTTGCTCGTATTTCATCCCAAATTCTTGTTTATGAACTTCAGCATTCGTTGGTTTTTGAATCATGACCTGCACTGGAAGTTTTGTGTTTGTTTCTCTTAGGGTGTTATATCGGTGTCGCAGCAAACGTTGTCTCCCTTCCTTGGATACTTGGACACCTGTGTAGGTGTGCTTGGTTCTTCCCAATATTATGACAACTTGTCATCTGGATATTGTATCGCTCTGTCCTCCCTGATCTACAGCGTTCTTTGAAAGGCTAAGGTTTGAATGTGGTACTTTTTTCTTTAATCAGAGAACGAGATTTAGGTGAGGCAGTAAAAAAGATTCCCATTTTCTGGATTTATGTAGGCGGGTGACATCTCATTTTATTTAATTGAAATTTGACAAGAACGATCCCGAAGTCTGGAAACCCACAGAAGAGAATTTGGACCCTTCAGGGGGTGGTTGTTTTATGTTTCATATTCTAGAAATATCAGGGGAAATAGGAGGTTTGTTTCTACGAAATTGAAAAGCTGCTTTGTCTGTTCCTTTCTGTTTCTTTAGGAAGCCAAGAATTCAGGAGAAACTTCTTTCAACAGAGGAGATTTTTATTTTTTTTTTGTTTCTATGAAGGTCTTTTACCCCCCATGCCCATGCTTGATTTTAATATTCTGTGCTGATTACCTCCCCCAGAAAAGCTGAAGTGCACAAAGCCTGTTTAAAATGGTGCACTGTTACTCATCCCGTATACTGGGCTCAAATCTAGCCTAATTGTGTCACTGCCAAAATTAAGCACTACTCTTTTAGCCTTACTGAGTGAATATCAGCCTGAGAAACAGATTTTGCATCAACTGAGTCATCAGGAAAATTCTGATTGCGGAGCCTTTTGTTAGTAGTGGGGCTGCAAGGAGAGGGCACAGCTGCACCTTTTGATGGAAGCAAAAAATAAATTGGTTTGTCAACTGGGCACCTTTTGAGAGTCCTGGTTTCTATGATGTCCGCAGAACAGGTTTCCTGCGTTCACCCAATAATTTAGGGGAATTGCATTCCCTAAGGTGCTGGATATAACCTGACATTAGTACTACAGGAGCAGCTCATTTAAGGTGTGATTTGTTGCAAAGCTTTGTGATTTACCTGTCGACAAACTGCGGCAGAAATTAGCCTTATTATAAAGCGGAGATGAGTCTCGCTGCTTATGGGGAATAATGACTGTGATTCACGTTTTGGAAGTGTGTTACTGGGAAAACCAGGGGGTTTTTTAGTGCCCCTGCTCAGGTATTATTCCCTGGGCGTGATGGAGCACTGGCACCTTATACAAAAGGAGGAAACCTCCAGGTAGAAGTTACTAGCCACGAAGCTGTCCACAGGTCGCACCGATGTCCAAATTTTTCATCATACCAAGTCCTCTTTTAACACAGTAGCGTTGGTCCATCTCCAAAGCACCTTCTGTTTCCCTGGTGTCCACCGTTAGGATTTTCTTGCCTGCGCGATGCTCGTTCATGGGTATTTGGCAAACACTGTGATAGAAAAAGAAATCTTGTTTCTGGGCACGAGCTCACTAGTTTGTACTGGATTGAACTGGGCATCCAGGAGTCTCCAGTGATTGGAATGTGGTTAGCCAGATTTTACCTTCCTGGGCTGTGGAGTTTTGTTTGGGTTTTTTTTACCGAAGGTAAAGCAGTGTTTCTGTATGGGTAGATTATGACTTCTAAAGGAATTACAGCAACCTGGGAAGAAGTGCAACGTCTGGAGCAAACCGAAGCCTGAAAGCCTGTTCTCACATGGAAATACTCTGCCAGCATCTGTGTTACGCAGTCGTGTCATTATGATACTTAATTTAATAGGCAAGTTTCTAGTTTCTAAAGATCCTACCTTTTTTTTCTTTTGCCTTTTTTCTTTCCTTTTTTTTTTTGTTTTACTTTAGCCTTGTGGACTCACTGCTGGACTTGATGCCATCCTTCCTAATGAAAGGCTTTCATTATGGATATTTTCAAATCACAAACAGTTGCCTGTGTAGCTCTGAGAATATGGAGGAAGGCAGCTTGAGGAGCGTTTATTGGTCTTTATTGCGATGCTGTTCTCATGGTCCATATACTTAAGAAAGTATCAGATATCAGAAAGGGTATCTATCATAAAATGGTATCTATTGTGAAGTGATAGTTTTGGATTCTTGGAGAAGCAGGGAGGGGGGTCAGCATAACTGCCACCTTGGACTTCCGGAGGGCAGACTTTGGTTATTTCAGGAGCCTGGTTGACAGAGTTCCTTGGGAGGCAGTCCTGAAGGGCAAAGGAGTCCAGGAAAGCTGGATGTTTTCCAAGAAAGAAGTCCTAAAGATGCAGGAGCAGGCCATCCCCATGTGCCAAAAAACATGCTGTTGCAGGAAAAAGACTGGCCTGGCTGAGCAGAGCGCTATGGTTGCAACTAAGGGGTGTGAAAAAGGAAAATTTATGGCCTTTGGCAGAAGGGGCCACTCAGGAGGACTACGAAGATGCTGTGAGGCTACGTAGGGAGAAGATTAGAAGGGCCAAAGCCCAACTAGAACTTAATCTGGCTTCTGATGTTAAGGACAATAAAAAAAAAGTTTCTATAAATACATTAGCAACACAAGGATGCCTAAGAAGAATCTCCATCTTTTAGTAGATGGGGGTGGAAACGTAGTGACAAAGGATGAGGAAAAGGCTGAGATACTTAATGCTGCCTGTGCCTCAGTCTTTAACGGTAAGACCAGTTGTTCCTTGAGTACCCAGCTGCCTGAGCTAGAAGACGGAGGCAGGGAGCAGAATGAAGCCCCCACAATCCAGGGGTAAGTGGTGAGGGACCTGTTACACCACTTAGACATACACAAGTCTATGGTACTGAGGAAGCTGGTGGAAGTGCTCACCAAGGCACTCCCTGGCTAACTGGGGAGGTCCCAGTTGACTGGAAGTTAGCAAATGTGACACCCATCCACGAGAAGGGCTGGAAGGAGGATCCAAGGAACTACAGGCCTGGCAGCTGGACCTCGTTGCTGGTGAATATTATGGAGCAGATCATCCCGAGCGCCATTATGTGGCACATGCAGGACAACCAGGTGATCAGGCCCAGTCAGCATGGCATGGGTTCATGAAAGGCAGGTCCTGCTTGACTAACCTGGTCTCCTTCTGTGACCAAGAGATGTCTTCCACTGCTTGGTGGATGAGGGAAAGGCTGTCGATATTGTCTACCTGGACTTTAGAAAGCCTTCAGCACAGTTTCCCACAGCATTCTCCTGGAGAAACTGGCTGGGCATGGCTTGGATGGGTGTACTTTTTGCTGGGTCAAAAACTGGTGGCATGGCCAGGCCCAAAGAGTGGTGGTGAATGGAGTTCAGTTCAGTTGGCGGCTGGTCACAAGTGGTGTCCCCAAAGCTCAGTATTGGGGCCGGTCCTTTTTAATATCGTTATTGATGATCTGGATGAGGGGATCGAGTGCACCCTCAGTCAGTTTGCAGATGACACCAAGGTGGGCGGCAGTGTTGACCTGCTGGAGGGTGGGATGGTCCTACAGAGGGACCTGGACAGGCTGGATCCATGGGCCAAGGCCAACGGTGTGAGGTTCAACATGGCCAAGTGCCGGGTCCTGCCCTCGGGTCACACCAACCCCCTGCAGCGCTACAGGCTGGGGACAGAGTGGCTGGAAACTGCCCAAGGAAAAGGACCTGGGGGGTTGGTGGACAGTTGGCTGAAGAGGAGCCAGCAGTGGGCCCAGGTGGCCAAGGTGGCCACCAGCATCCTGGCCTGTACCAGCAATGGTGTGGCCAGCAGGACTGGGGCAGAGATGGTCCCCCTGGACTGGGCACTGGGGAGGCCCCACCTCGAATCCTGTGTCCAGTTTTGGGCCCCTCACTCCAAGAAAGACATGGAGGGGCTGGAGCGTGTCCAGAGAAGGGCAGCGGAGCTGGGGAGGGGTCTGGAGCACAAGTCTCCTGAGGAGCAGCTGAGGGAGCTGGGGGTGTTCCGCCTGGAGAAGAGGAGGCTGAGGGGAGACCTTCTCGCTCTCTGCAACTGCCTGAGAGGAGGGTGTAGCCAGAGGGGATTTGGTCTCTTCTCCCAAGGAACAAGCAATGGGACAAGAGGAAACGGCCTCAAGTTGCACTAGGGAAGGTTTAGATTGGATATTGGGAAAAATGTCTTCACCGAGAAGGTTCTCAAGCGCTGGTAGAGGCTGCCCAGGGCAGTGGTGGAGTCGCCATCCCTGGAGGTGTTTCCCAGCCGGGCAGACGTGGTGCTGAGGGACATGGGTTAGGGGTGGGTTGGGCAGTGTTGGGTTGATGGTTGGACTCCATGATCTTGAAGTTCCCTTCCAACATGGGGGATTCTATGACTCCATGATAGATATGGAAGGATATACTGAATTAATTTGGTCTTGTTCTTTTCCCTGAATGTTGCACTACATGCAGTATTTAAATACTAGATCTGTTTACAAATACGCTAAAGTTTTAGCTGTTGTGATAAATTTCAGGGATTTAATGTATTTTGCTCCCAACACTGTTTCAAAGTTTCTATATACAATGCTGTTCAAGTCTCTCAGTAGTTTTTCTACCAGCCAGTCAGCCTTTGGGACAGGTTGACTTTCTCTTTGAATGATATTTCTTCCAAAAATTAGAAGAGATTTCTTGGAAAGTTGTAATCTCATGACAAGTAGTAGATGGTAAATTAGTGGTAATCTTCAATAAATAGCTGGCACACTGCTTTTCAATGCTGTGGTGTCAAGGTGACTTCTGAGAGGGATGTATTCTTTTTTAAAATATGATTCAAGGGCTGAGTCATAAATTTAGGATTGTTTCCTGTGTTCCAGGCACTGGAGTGCTCCCAGTCATGTCAGCATCAGGCTTGCTTTAAGGCTAGAACAAGACCATTAAATATGAAGGTATTTAGAATCATAGAATTGTTTAGCTTGGAAGGGACCTTAAAGACTATCTAGTTCCACCACCCTGCCCTGGGCAGGGACACCTCCCACTAGGCCAGGTTGCTCCAAGCCCCGTCCAACCTGGCCTTGAACCTCCAGGGATGGGGCAGCCGCAGCTTCTCTGGGCAACCTGGGCCAGCGTCTCACCACCCTCATAGTCAAGAATTTCTTCCTCATGTCTAATCTAAATCTCCCCTGTTCGAGTTTAAAACCGTTACGCATTGTCCTATCACCACGTGCCCTTGTAAAATGTCCCTCCCCAGCTTTCTTGTGGTCCCTTTCAGAACTGGAAGGGGCTGGAAGGTCTCCCCGGAGCCTTCTCCAGGCTGAACCCCCCCAGCTCTCCCAGCCTGTCCTCCCAGCAGAGGGCCTCCAGCCCTCCCGGCATCTCCGGGGCCTCCTCCAGCCCCGCTCCAACAGCTCCGTGTCTGTCTGCTGCTTGTGGCTCCAGAGCTGGACACAGTATTCCAGGTGGAGTGACTTTTCACTCTAACTTTTGAAATGCCATCTGTGGGTCCTTGCAAATTGGAAGATTGTACTGGGACAGTATCACAACGTTGTGGCCTTTTTCTTTTCCCTTGGATTAGGTCTGTGTAATTAAATCATCATTGTTCAGTCTTCCTTGGTGTTGCTTTCTGAGGAAAATACTCTTCTCTCTGTGTCTCTACTAGTTTTCCTGTGCGTCTTTATGATCTCCTCAATAGGAGCAGAAATTGGGGGGGGAAAAGGGAGGATTTCCTTACCATAAAATTGCTAATATTGTAGTTGTATGGGGAGTTTCACTAATGCATCGTTTCCTTCCAGCCCTAAACTGTTGTGCAACACCGGCATGTTCTCGTCAATGTACGTAATGACGCCTGTATGCCGATTTAAAGGAAAGACTGTAAAAATACCTCTTTCTTACTGGCATTTTTTTGTCTTGCAGCCCTGGAAGAAAGCGCGATTTTTCGCCGGTGCTTTGGAGCCAGTACTTTGAATCTATGGAGGACGTTGTGGTAGAAAATGAAACCGGCAAGGATATATCCTTTTTTTTCCAGATTGAACTTTTCCTATTCTCAGTGACTGGGGCGGTGCCATGTGTCGTACAGTTTATTGGGGTTCTCTTCAGCTTTCTCCCGTATTTCTTCTCATCGTCCATTTTTTCTTTTGTAAGGAACAGTATCAGGAACTAGAGCTTCTGAGCTGACAGTTAAGATGTACTAGCAAGGTCAGTTCCTCTTTAGTAGTCGTTAATTTTTAAAAAAAGTGTTTCCAACAGTTCGATAACATATTTTGCAGGGAAGCACTTATCAGTTCCCATAGTTTAAACCGCGCCAGGATCAAAGCTCTTTATTGATTTTTATTAAAAACTGGTAATCGGTGAACTCTGTGTGGCATCGGTATCAGCAGTATTGACAGATAAACCTCAACACTCAACACTTAGATGTTAATAAATACTTGCAAATTTCTAAAATGCCTTTCTACAGCTAATCCCAGGAAGTTCTGTTCCTGTACACACACAAAGAAAAGTGTGCGCACAGTCGTATGCGCCCCCAAGAAATGTGTGTTACGAGCACACACGGTCTCTTCTGGGACTGTGGGATCCACCTGTGCCCATCTCCTGTGCGCATTCTGCATTCCGCCCAGGACAGTGGTGGAATTGTTATCCCTGGAGGTATTTCCCAGCTGGGCAGACGTGGTGCTGAGGGACATGGGTTAGGGGTGGGTTGGGCAGTGCTGGGTTGATGGTTGGACTCCACGATCTTCAAGGTCTTTTCCAACCCGGGGGGATTCTGTGATTCTGTGTGGATGCTACACGTGCTGCTCCCACTCACGCAAATGATGCTGAGAAGGCACCACGGGAGGTCACGTAGACACAGCCAAGGTGCAGGTCCCTACTTGTCGCACCCCAAATTGTCAGTCCACGAGCTGGTGTGCAGGCAAGGAAGCTTCTCCTTCTGGCCAAGGTGGAGGCGGTGGTGCCATTGGGGAGTCTTATGGCATTTGCAAATCAGGTTTTGACTGCAGCTGGTTCCTCTCCAAGACCTCTGCCCTCCTTGCAAACATTCCTGTTGCTTTTATATTTCTTTTCAAGCTGGCTCCTCTTGGCCCATCTTCCAGTTACTGTCCTCTTTGACGGGCTCGAACTGCTGTTATACCCAGGCCATTTGCTAACTGGGAGTGCCCCAGCGAGTAGAGTGTGTGAAGGTGCTGGGACAAGACTTCCCATCGGTCCTACCTCTGCCTACAGCTCTCACAAAAGCAGGTTTGAGAGGTACTTCCAGGATCGAAAGCATTTTAATCTATGTTTTAAATAACACAACCTTGTAGTTAAGTAGTAGCATTGTTTTTAAGCATGCGTATTCTAGCTTGGCCATTAGGATAAGCAAACTTAAAAGCTGTTTATCTACAAATACCAGTTTAGTAATTACTTCTCTAATGTTGGTAGCATGTGATGCTTTCAAATGAGAGAATTCTTTCTCCTTGTGCTTTTGCTCAGCTTGTTATTATTTTGTGTTTATTAACTGCATTTGTCCAATTAATCCTATGAATTCTTCATGATATGCACCTTGTCTGCCTGCGATGTAAGGGCCGTGCACACCCCTGAGGCTTCATAAATAGTAAAATAAAAAGGATAATGGGCTAATTTGGATAGCTGGTGTACATAAGCAGCCTAAATTTAAGCGTATCTTAGTTGTTTGGGATTTCATAGAATCCATTGGGTTGGAAGAAACCTTCAGGATCATCGAGTCCAACCATAAACCTATGCCAAAACCACCCCTAACCCATGTCCCTCAGCACCACGTCTGCCCGGCTTTTAAATACCTCCAGGTATGGCGATTCCACCACCTCCCTGAGCAGCCTCTTCCAATGCCTGATAACCCCTTCCATAAAGAAGTTTTTCCTAATCTCCAACCTAAACCTGCCCTGGCACAACTTGAGGCCGTTTCCTCTTGTCCTGTCGCTTGTTCCTTGGGAGAAGAGACTGACCCCACCTGGCTCTGACCTCCTTTCAGGGAGTTGTAGAGAGTGAGAAGGTCTCCCCTCAACCTCCTCTTCTCCAGGCTAAACAATCCCAACTCCCTCAGCTGCTCCTCATAAGGGCTTCTCATTTATTGTGTTACCTATGACTTTGGACAGAAGCTTGAGCTCCTCTGTGATAGGATGTGGACAGATGCGTACTGTGGAAGCAGCTGAATTAATGAATGGAGTTGGTGCCCACTGTTCTGCTCCAGCTACCTGCTACTGCTCCATCAGATCTCCTTGCGTGAACAAACCCCAGCCGATGGAACGGTTTAAGCTGACGCAGCTCGCTGTAGCTGAAATGGCGTAGGGAGCACCTGCGTGAACTGTTTGCAACCCGCAGAGCCAAAGGGCACTGCAGTACTCAGCAGAAAAATGATGAGCAGCCTCATCAGTCGCTGCAGGTAGCACGGGTAGGTTCAGAGGAACGCTTTTTGGCCACCCCAAGAGCAGCTGGAGAGCAGCAGAAGGCGGTGAAGTGACTTGTTTGATTTGTTGGTCACCGTTTCGGGCACTGAACACAGATCTCACAACTCCCAGTTCTGTGCCTTCGCCTAAGTGACGTTGTTTTCAGTGATAGTTAAATTGATTTTTCTGTATCTAAATACATACTGTAAGGGGACTTTGGCTACTCTAGTGAAGCATCTTTGCTGTGTATGTTCCAGAGAGTAATTATATGGCCTTAAAAATCTTGTTTACTGGCTTATCTGACATTTTCCTTTGGAAGTAATAAGAAAATGCACCAAATCAAAATTACACGCTCCCAAGTGCGTGCTGATCACGGCTTGGTTTTTCTCTTAGTTGTTCAAGTCAATGTTGTGCATGGGGAAAAAGGGTATGGGCAGGAGAGGTGTGGACTACAGGGAGGAGGTGACCTGGGCCGCAGGAAAACAACTCTTGAAGCTTAAATAAAGTGGGATAAGTTTTGTCTGGGTTATGCTTGCGCGTTCCTGTCGATCAGAGGGAGAAACGAGGCCTTGGCTACCCAAGGGTAGAAACAAAACACTGTTGGATATTGCAAACTCCGAAGTGGGTTCAGCTGAGTAACTTCAGATAACTCCATGAAACGTCCTTAACTGTTCATACACTTTTCGAATTTACAAAAGCGGATTGGAGGGGCCTGTCTTACTGCTGTTACACGGTGGAGGCCATTCTGCTCTTTCCTGGGCTGTGTTTACTGTAAGTAAGCTGCTGCCTTGTAGAAATGTGCATGTATGCAAATAGAGTCCTCGGGACGTGGCGGGCAACTAACCATTCAGCTGTGGTAAGCGTGGGGAAAATCAGTGCAGAAAACTGGCTCATAATGTCCTGGTGCGCGCCTCACTCAAGTTTTCTAAATCTCTTATTGTCAGTGTATTTATTTTTTAGGCAAAGCACATGCAAAGGTTTATAGTCTAGGTTCTAATTATCAGCAGCGACCAAAACTACGTCTCCCAAATAGCTTGCATGTTTCAATCAAGTGCCCAGACCTTTCTCATGATAGCATATCCAGGCTTTTTTTTTATTTTTTTCCAGAAAGATGCTTTTTTGTGACTGCCCGTGGAAGTCTAACAGCTTTATCTCATCATAACAATATTGTCTTTGCGTGGTTGAGGTCCTGGTTGATTTGAGAAAGCTCGTTTGCTGCTCACGCAACTCTCTGAAAAGCGAACTGAGGACAGGAGTGAGCACGCGGACTGACCAAACTGCAATTCCTCCCCCTCAACCTGTTCTCTTTAAAAAAATAAAGGGAGTTAAGGAAGAAAACTTCTAAGGGATTTCGAGTAAAGTAAAATCACTTGCAGTATGTGCTTTTTATTTGGAACCTTTTTAATCCAGGAGCTCCTCAAGCTTTAGTGCCCTTAGCAGAAGGATGCTAGAGGATGACTCTGATGGACAGATGAAGTCTCTACGTCTCCCCTGTGCTGTGTCGTGGCTGTTACCTTTTCGCAGCCCGCTGGGCTGTAGATCCCTCAGCCTCTCAGCAGACTCGAATGAGTAACGAGAATGAACGTTCTAGAAGAGTCACCACCAACCGCTCTTGGAATTCCAACATGACTACTGTTGAGTAACCCTGATGGTGTCATCATAAACCATCTTATAGTACGATGAGACAGGCTAGAAAAACCCTTTGCTAATGGGGCTGTCATTTTGATATTGAATAGTAGTTTCACCCCAACGGTTCAGTTGTAACTTGAGCTGACCCGGAGGCTGGTGCAGATACGGGTCTTCTGAAAATGTTGAACTTTAAAACTTAAATTTCTGTCTTCCTAAAAGCTGTAGTTACTTGCTTGCAGCTCCCTAGTTGCCAAGGTGGACGGCTGTCTTTTCCTCTGCTAGTTTAGTGGGTTTTGTTACGGTCTACAAGTGCCTTAAAGAGATGTAGTGAAGGTCACTGCTTTTAATTGGAGGCGAAGGTAGGAAGTCACATTTTTCTCAGTTGAGGAAAGGGCGTCTTGCGAGTTGCTTCCACCCTCTTTAGAGCTCCTTGTTTCCAGTAACACCATCAATACTGTTTTTACATTTAAAAACTTCCCGAGTTGAATTTAGCAGCGTGGTTGCAGTCACAACACTGTACCTTACGCTTGCTGGCTTTTCGTGTTACTGTTAACAATTAACGAAGTTAGATCGTATACAGGACTCGCATAGATTTACGCCTTGCACTTGAGACCACATCTGGAGAAAGAAACTGCCACAACAATTACCTCATGCCTTTGTGTGGCTACTGTAGAATTATTTCCTTTCTGCATTTTGAAATGAAAGTTTCTCCCAAGCAATCAAGTGTTAAATCTTTGGGATGAACCAGAACTTTAAAAAAAAAAAAAAAACCCAAAAAACCCCACTAACCAAACCACCAACCCAAACAACCCCTCTGCCCAAAAACCCAAGAACCACCCCAAACTGGAAAGCATTGAGAGTAACCACCTATGAATAAAATAACAGCCTGCAGGAGCAGCGTGCTCCTTTCTTCCTTTGCTTATTGGCCTGTTAACTTCCTGGATGATGTGTTTGTACTTCTCTTGGCCAAAGTACTCCTTTTTGGGTAAAACTCAGGGTGCTGGAAAGCTTCCCGTTCTCTGACATCATGTTGATGATCCTCTTTCCTTACTCCCCACTGACAATAGTTTGATTTTTAGCAGCAACCTGCTCCTCTGACTAGTTAAATTATTGCTTAGGTGCATAAGCACCTTGCAGATTGAGGTTTTGGGGTGTCTTTAGGGGCTCTAAAATACTGACTTGTGGATTCAGTGGTTTTTTGGGAGAGCAACTGCTAGTCATTTACAAGCTGAATAGCTGAACAACCCAAATATGAGGACTGGGTAGCTTTCAGATCTCTGCCCATTATGTAGGTGGTTCTGTTAAGAATCCCTCAATAAATTGCCTCACTCCTGTAGGGCTGTTATTTAAATAACCAATGATTCCTTAACGCAAAAGTCTTCCTTTCCACAGAGAATGCCACTTAATCACTGTAATGCCTGAAATAACTTACATAAATTGAGGTGTCGGGGGCAAATTAGAGCCATAATGATATTGCAGCTCTACCTTACTTGAGAAAGATTCCTCACTTCTTGCCCCTGAGCCCTCTGGACTCATCCATTTCGGTACTTTTCAGCCTTACTGTAAAATTCTGTTCTCTGAGAGCAAATTGAATGCGAGCTGCAAAGCAGCTCCTTCGTCTTCATGTCTGCTGTATAGCCAAGACTAATTTTGTCTCATTAATTCTGACTGATTGTGGGGCTTGGGGAAGGGGGACAGTACTTAGGGGTCTGTCATCCCACTGCTGCCTTTTGGTTTTCGGAGGTGCTACGGAGCTTGAATTCATTATCCTAGAAAACACATATAATGCCTTACGCGCAGTGAAATAAATGTCTTCAGAGACAGTGTTAACAATGGTAGAAAAGACGGAGCTTTGGTTAATTAAGGATAGTTTATCTGGAATATTCTTGCTTGGTTTCTGTGACACCTCGTTAGTGCATGTTCAGCCACTGTTGATGGTAGAGGGGTTTTGTCGCACCATCCGAACCTTTGCTGTTGTTTCAGGGAGTGCTTAATGTTGCTAATCCTTTGGTAGATGAGGTGTGGCATTTTGCAAATTATATTATCTTTGTCCTTTCTTACAGTCTGCAATTATTAACAGGATTCAGTGTAGGATTGTGGCGTTAGATCTCCGAGGCCATGGTAAGTAAAATAAATAAATTTAAAATCACACAAGCCTGTTACGCGCTCTCATTTTTTAAAGATGATGTAATGAATTCCCACCCAAGAGGACTAAGGAAGCATCCTTAAGGCATCCCAATTTGTGTTCAAAAGCAGGGATGAAAAAGTGGCTTCTAGAACTCTGCAGCCACCTTCTCCTCATGTCCCAGAAGCCGAGGCGCTGAGACTGTCCCCGCCTTTGTGTGAGGCAGTGGTGGACTTTGTATTTTCATAACCTGTAGTGGTCTTTACCGTTAGAAACAAGGTCTGTTCTTTAGCTTTTAGATAGACTGCAATATGGAACAGTTAGGGACAGTGTTTCCTACCCGTAAGCTAAAACGCGATAAAGCGCCAACCGTTCCTGTTAATTCTAGGTTTCTTAATTATTCATGTTAACTGCAGTAAGCTTGCTCTTAATAACTGTGCCAAAAAAGCTTTGTACAATTGCTGCTCTAATTCCTGAGGGCACTGAAGGTTTCCAGCTTCCACAAACTTTATTTTTTTTTTGTTCTTTCAGGAGAAACAAAAGTTAGGAATCCTGAAGATCTGTCTGCAGAGACTATGTCAAAGTAAGGAAACGTATGCACTTTCTCTTCAGTATTTCACTTTTCACAAACCTTTATTTTCTTTCCTTGATTGAACGATAAACTACTTCAGGACACACAACCTTCATTCCAGGCAGCTGGAAGGTAGTTTCATTTCACATTACTCTGCTAGTTGTCCCTTCTTTTCCTCCCTTTTTGGGATAGTTTGAAATTTATTTGAAATTTTACTTCTAGCTGAGTCAGATTGTAAACTGGAGCCGTTCTCCAGGGACCCCCAGCTTTAAACTCACTTTAAAGATCAGTGGCTGCATTGCAGTGAATGTTTAAAACCTGCAACACACTGTGACACTTGCTAGAGATTTTTTAATAGAAAGGGAATGCTTAATGCTTTCCTCAGATGTAACCGACTGGGGCATTTTAGCCTGAAATCCCCACTTTGGTTCTTCCTGGGCTCCTCGAGCGAGCGTTCCGAGCATCCCCGCCTTGGACTGGCAGCATCCCCAAAGTGTGGGGTCACAAAAACTGAGGCTTCCAAGCGTGGAGGCGGTTGGTTTTTTTCCAACTGTCACGACCCTCTTTGGGATGCAAATCCCCCTCTTGCCAAAGCTGTGAGAAAAGCAAATACCCACTGCTAAGCACATTACATTCTGGTTTAGTACAAAGAGACTCTTTGCTGTGACTGCAACTAAATCACCAAGGATTTTGTAAACTTTGTATGAACAGATCCACTTGGTTTGTTGCGGGGAGGCCATGTGTGAAATGTATTCTGACTCCCATTGTATACCTTATTACTGCTGCTTACGGCTTGTCGGATCCTGGTGTGTTATTGTCCTGAGAAGATGCCCTATGAAGTGTTTAGAATTTTTTAGATCTAGAGCAGCACTACCGTGAGGGGAAAACAAGTTCCTTTTTGATTTAAACCTTTTTCTCCTCTTAGCTGTGAACTTGAAAGATACTCCTGAATAGCCTTTAAATGAGAGCCTTAAATTATAAGCTGGTTTTCAGGGTTTTTTTTAATCAAATCCTCAATTTTCTCTGAGAGAGCAAGCAAACTGGTCAACTTTTTTTTTTTTTTGACTTGTTTTCCATTTTCTAGTTGCAATGCTGCTTGGGGCTCCGGTTCCTCTGAATGGTTTTAGTCAGGAAAGCCAATTTGTGTGTCTTCGAGGACAGTGCTCTTCAGTAGATTTCAGTCATTAGCTCTGCTCGTTTTGGTGTTTGTGAATTCCACCAGCCAGTTTTCACATGCTGCAGTGACAGCTTCAGCTTAAAGTAGGGGCCTTGTGGAAAGTTTCTCCTTTCAGAACGTAAATTTTTTAGTCTATGCTTCCATGCAAGAGGATTTGGCAGCTTTCTCACCTTTTATTTAAAACTCCTACCAGCTAATGTCAATAAAAAAGGTTCTCTTCAGTCACTTCTTTTAAGTGAACACTTTCTGTTGACAAAAAGGGAAACAACATGCTTGTTCAGGAAATGATTGGCTTGAATTATTTCCTGTGTTGGTGCCTAGATGAAGCAGTGATGAGAGAATAAACTTGTCTCAATTACCTGTGGGTTAAATGAGCATACAGAGAGGATTTGTAGCCGGACATCTATCTTGGATCCGTACTTTCTCCTCCCATCGTACAAATCTGCTTCAGAAACGTATCAGGGTAGAGATGCCAACCCTGCTTTTATCTCCATTTGGCAGAGACGTTGGAAACGTGGTGGAGGCGCTGTATGGGGACCTTCCTCCCCCTATCATGCTGATAGGGCACAGCATGGGGGGCGCCATCGCCGTGCACACGGCGGTCGCAAATCTGGTGCCGAGTTTGCTGGGTCTGTGCATGATCGACGTCGTGGAAGGTGAGTGCGCGTGGACCCTCGGGCAGCCTTCTGTACCCTTGGATGGGGTTCTGTCTTCCACCTGGATCTTTTTCCTTTTCTCCCCAAATCCAGAAAGTTTTGCCCAGTTTTTATACCAATGCCAGTTCCGTCCTCCTAAGAGCTGCTACCTACACAAAAGTCTTCCTAGTGGGACCCCTCCTTTTGCTTTTCCCAGATGGGCTCTCTGTTTGCTATTTTCCTGATAATTTCTTTGCAATTCTTTCTTGTTAGCGGGCGGAAGGGTGGCTTTTTATTTAATGCATGGTGTTGATGAGTGGTTACTGCCTTCTCTTACTGTTTGAATGTCCTACCTGTTAAAATCTTCATTCTCTAACGTGGGAGCAGGTGTGGCTGTGGGCTCAGGAGGGCTAAGCTGTACTTTCCTTAACAGCATTAAATCCCCAGTGAGCTCCAGTTCCCTCTGAGAGTGTTCCCTGGTATCCGGTTCTGTATAGAGGGGTGTGGCAATAATTCCATCAGATGCCGTAAAGTTAAAAATCTTGGTTTCAGGTACAGCCATGGATGCGTTGAACAGCATGCAGAACTTCTTAAGGAGTCGGCCCAAAACCTTCAAGTCACTTGAGAATGCCATTGAGTGGAGGTAACGCACGGGCTTACGTAGCCCCCAAAGTCACTGGTCTTTTCAGCTTCGCTCCCAAAGGAAACAAAGTTTGTATAATTTGTCTGTTTTCTCCTTTCGTCCTCGCTTCCCCAACTATTGTCACCACTTCCTTGGCTGATTTGACAGGGAGAGAGAGGTTTCAAAGATAATTTCCTGGGAGGATTGGCTGGGCATTGGAGAAAGATCCTCCAACAGCTTCAGCAAAGGGAAAGCTGAATTGTAGGTTCCTTGTACGTGTCCCAGCTATTACAGAAGAAGCTTGAGACATCCCAATCTGTAAGAAATGGGATTTATTTCCAATTCGGAAAGAATTTATGACGCAGCTGGGAGCTGATTTTGAAAGGGGGAGCCCTCGTGCTTAAGTTTAAGTTAAGGGGGAGTTCGAGTAAATTGTCATGTAGCGTGAGCCACTCCTGAAGGAGAAATCGGGGAAATTGTGAGCTGTAAAGGGCTTTTGCTCCTGTTTATGGGGCCTGCTGGTTCTGTTTAGTAACTCTTTCTGCCATTCCAATTTTTTCTTTTCTAGTGTAAAAAGTGGACAGATAAGAAACCTTGAATCTGCCAGAGTTTCTATGGTCGGTCAAGTCAAACAGTAAGTGATTTGGTTTTTATTTTAAAGCTCTTAAAATCATCTTGTATGTTTTACAATACTGTTACTACAAAGCATGAGTGCACTTGGAAATGAAAATTTCTTCTAGCAAAGACAATTTTCTTATCATTTGATCACACTTGACACCCGAAGCAGCACCGAGTCATAATCATGGCACTTGGAGAAAACCTGGCCAGAATTTCTTTGGGGCAAAAAACCGCCTAAAGCCGTAAAAAGTTTTAACTACTGCTGGTTGGGTATTGGTTTCTCTGCCTTTTCACACACATTAACAAGTAAGTGGTAGTCTGATGCCTCTTCAGAAATTTTGCCCTAAATTGAGTTGACCTTCTGGCTTCCTTTTAGAAATTGTTTAATTATCTGTTGTGTTCCAGGAGTGGTCTGAGGTAGCATCAGAGTGATCTGCCTGTGCCACTCTAATCCTTACCATACCAGGAGCCTTTACAAATACCCCATATTCCATTAAAAAAAGCTGATGTTGATGGATTGACCACTTCTGCCTCCTTTAAGTAGCTGTTTGCATTTATATTTGCACTGTGATGCGTATGCTGCTTAGATCCCCAGTGCTGTGGCTACTCATGACTGTATTTTTCATCCATAACTACTTTTAAACTTGGAGGGGGCAGATTTTTCTCAGCTGGTATCTGAGAAATTGCTGACTACTTTAGGTTAAAAACTTCTCGGTTGGTTTTTTTTTGTTTGTTTTGGCAGGGGAATCAGTTTCTGGTTTTATTTTCACAGGTGCGAAGGGGCTGCCAGTCCTGAATGTCCTAAAGCCATAGTGGAGGGTATTATTGAAGAAGAGGAGGAAGAGGAGGAGGAGGAGGAAGGGGGAGGCTCTGTCAACAAAAGGAAGAAAGAAGACGACACAGAGGTAGGGAATTTCTTGCTGTGTTTTCGGCTCGTTTGCACAGCGCTCCCTTGCAAGAGAAGTAGCCCATAGCTATCCAAATCATTCTGACATAAAAGGGAGCAACTCCAGGGACTGAAAATTTTGTATTGTGACTTGTTTTTCTTCTTTGTCTCATACCACTGATGCTATTTTGGGCTGTCACCTGAAAGCGTGTGTTTGGTTTTATTTCCTCAGGTGCTCACAGATTTAGTGGATACGGCCTGAAATTGGGCTTCTGGCCTGAATAAAGAATGCTCTTTTCTGAGTCTTTGTGGAATTTTTGTTCGTTTCCAAGGCACGGTAGCATTCAGGAGGTTGTACTGGCAAGCTAGGAGTGTAAATTCCTCAAGGAAAATTGTTGTAGCTAGCCCCTCTTATTTCTGTCACCTGAGTAAGAGCCATGTCTGGATGTTCAGACTATTTGTGAGCTATTTGTGCTAGTTAAAAAGAGCAATTTGAGTGCCCTGAAAACTGCAGCCTTCTCTTCATCTGTAGGTGTAGCTCCTGCTGACTTTCTTGTTCCCTACTTGTGTACTTTGGCCGTGGTTTGGAGAGAAATTTAGGAGCAGGGAGGATCATCCACTGCAAGTGTGGAATCCACCAGAGGGAGCCAGTATTTTTTATATATACACCTCCGAGTGGCACTCCGCGTTCATTTATTTCAGCTGTTTTACTGATCACTAATGCAGAGCTCTCTCTCCTCCCTGCAGACAAAAAAGGAGCACTTATACACGTGGCGAATTGAACTGGCGAAAACAGAAAAGTACTGGGATGGCTGGTTCAGGGGTTTATCTAACCTCTTCCTAAGTTGTCCAACTCCAAAGCTTTTGCTTTTAGCTGGTACGTGTCTCTTCCCAGTCCTCTTCAGGGTCAGTGGCTGTTCGTTTCAGTCCCAATTGATGTTAGAGAATAAGGTCAGCGCCTGGCTAATGTCTTTCCTGAGATTAGCAGATCTGCCTCTTCCACCTTGACTTTTCTATGTACCTGGAAATACATAAACCGACCCATTTGATCCGTGCAGATGTGGAGTTAGTTCAGAGCCTCCAATATCAAAATAGCACGTAACGATGTATTGCTGCTGTTGGATGGGTGTTTACCTGCATGGCGTGGAAGAAGAGCAAACAGACAGATCCAAGCTGTCCCTCTGCCCTCCACTACCATGATATTTTCCTACAGATACGGGTGTGATTTGGACTTTTTTAACTGGAAGTCAAATTATCAGTGTTCTAGAGCCAGTTGTAGGCCCTTTTTGTGCCCTGATAGGAAATTAAGTGTGTAACCAACATAACCGAAATAAATACCCTTTGAAATTGTAGGAGGGAAGGTTGAATTTTTGCATTTTTGGCTGGGGTTCTTTCCTGTCACTTTACTCTCTTGACTTACAGCAGTGAAAAGTCCTTGTGGGTGTCAGAGATGATGTTTCTTTTGAGTTTTTCAAGCCACATGTCTCCTTCAAAATGTTGAGTGAAGCCCTGCTTAGACAGTCATGTTCTCTCTGGCTTTTCTCCAATACATGTATTTATTTGATTGCAGGTGTTGACAGGCTGGATAAAGATCTAACAATTGGACAGATGCAAGGTAAATATTTAATGTCGTTACCCTGTCCTTACTGTAATGCTCTTTTTGGATGATAGCTTGTTGCTATGGGTACGTGAAGGAGAGAGAGCTGGGATGGCCTCTTACCAGGTGCAGTCTGTATTGAAACAAACGTGTGTTAATTAGTCCATTCCAAAGTGTTCTCTGTCTGTGGTTGTAGGAAAGGTGGAGAAGTTGAAAAGGGAAAGGTCCAATTAGAAGTTGTGAAGGGCTGTTGCTGTGGTTTTTGCCCAGTCTAGCGTTCGATGTTTCCAGCAACAGGGCTGCCACACTTCCCTTGGATCAGAATGATTGTGTGAGGGTTCCTTTTTAATCTGTTTTTTCCCTTTCTAACTACATTCCTGATGTTCCTAGCTAGAATACTTGGGACTATCCAAAACCGTCTGCTCTCCCGGTGTTTCTGGCAGACCTCAGACCAAGATTCAGCAACTGCATTAATGTTTTGGCTTTTGTGGTTTGTTGTTTTTTTCCCCCCATCCCAGCTTGACTGATTTCCAGAGCAGCCACTACTGGGTAGCAGGATAAACATTACGTTAAGATAGATCTGATAACGGTTCCGGCTCCGACAGGTAGTCTTCCCTGCATCGAGAAGCTCTAGGAAGTCTAGCTTCGTTTTAACTCCTGGAACCCTGCTCTAGTTACACCCGGGGAAGGTGAATTAATCAGCCGGTTCTTGCTTTCTTTTGAAGCTGCCTCCTGTGTGTATTGCACAGTTTGCTTTAGACTCTTCTGCCTTCCATGATCCCTCTTTGCTTGGTGCATACAGTGAGGTTTATCTGTAAACAACACGAGTTCCTTTTTTAAAGGGTTCGTACATTTGTAGTGCTTTTAAGGGTGTAGTGCCTGATGTTTCCTGTGTACGCAAGAACTGCTTGCCTAAACCACTGCTGTTAGAAACCGAGACCACTTAAGAAGCAGCTGCAGTGATGACTCTCTTGATCTGCAGGGAAGTTTCAGATGCAGGTCCTCCCACAGTGTGGCCACGCAGTCCACGAAGATGCTCCAGACAAGGTGAGCCCCGCTGTGGGGTTGAAGCTAAAATAAGTCACGGTCTTCGCGGCTTAAATGTAACGGGGTTCGTTGCTTACTATGAAGCAGAGATCATACTTCAGGGGTGTTTTTTGGCACGACATCTTAGCTATTCGCAGAACAGCTTGGATTTTTAAGCTGGATGGAAAGCCTGGGCTAAGATGTTACATGACACAGAGCTTTTGGCCTGGTTACAGATTTAGCTCTTGGGCTAGTGGTGATACAACTAACTCTTACCATGTGGAGTGCGGATTCATCCGCCCTGCCTTTCCTCCTCAAGTTCTCCGCTCTCCCTTGTACTGAGCTCCAGCTTTCGGGGTCGGTCTGTGTGTTGCTGGGTTGGGTGGCTCACATTTTCCAAATACAAACCAAATGTTACTGAGGCAGCTTGCAGACAGAGCGGTGCTGCTTCTGGGTACTGCCGAAATTAGTGTCCAGATAGAAGCAGGAATGTGGTGCAGCCAGCGGAGCCTGTGGTTGGAAACACGTCTGGTTTTAAAGCTCGTTCTATGCTGACCGCTGTGAGTGTAAAACTCAGCCTTTCTGTGCTTCGCTTTACCCATATGGAATAGGGATTTTTATCTACACGTACTGAGTTCTTACACTGATATTCTTTTTAATATACATTCTAAGTGGTATTATTACTGTCAGGTTACTGTCTTGACGTATTCCTTGTAGGAATAAGTTGTGTCGTGATTTCAGCAGACCTTTCTTACCTGCCAAACTTAAGCGTTGTTTTAAGAGTTACTGAAAGAGGTGGGGAAAAAGTTTTGTCGGTTCTTGATTGTGTGGTCAGTGTCAAAGTAAAGGTGGAAGCAAGTGGTTCCTTCTTTTATATATAAGCCCGTTATACCGAGCTCTTAGTTTCAATGGAACAAACTTGATTCAGCAAGAGGGTCCTGAGGACACGAACTGTTGTTGGAAATGCTGCAGGCTTCTGGATTTCCTGTTATCTTTGTGTCCCTTTAAATTTGGACTGACTTTTTGGTGGGTTTTTTTTCCCCCTCAGGTTGCTGAAGCTGTTGCGACGTTCCTGATCCGTCACAGGTTTACAGAGCCCATCGGTGGATTCCAGTGGTAAGGCTCTGTGGCTGCTGGAGCTGTGCAGAGCTTTTGCTCTTCCTGCCTGCGTGTTCGCCTCTCGATGTGGGAGGTTGGCGTTTTAGCATAATGCTAAAAACCACATGTAAACAAACGGCTTTGAATCGCAGCCAGTGATGTGTTTGATGTTTATGTGTTCTCTGCAAACTTCTCGCTTGTTAAGGAAACCTCCCTCCTTGGAGGGGAGGAGCGAAGCAAATCCTCCCGAGCTGATTCCTTCCTTTATAGCCTGCCAGGAGGCAGAATTACAAGTTTTATGGTATTTAGTTTAAATAGCATTTTATTGAAGTAATGTTTTGGAAACAACTTGCTCCACGCTTCTTTGGCCAAGAAATACCGGTGAGATTAGACAGGTAAAGCTGCGTGCTTCACTTCGCAGACTTTCTATACTTATCTCACGTGTTTTTATATCATAATAAACTGTAGAAGCCACACAGCAGTGAGAGCAAGTTGTGACTGATAAGGATGATCAGAAAAACTCACAGTCTTAGTTTACGCTACCATAAAACTAATAACTAAACCGACGTTTAGACCTCACAGAAGGTGCTAATGTTTTACTGTTCACCTGAAAGATGATCCTAAAATAAGCACGTTTCTCAAGCAGTCCTGAAAAGTCATCCTGCTAAGAATTCATTAACAAAAGCTAGAAGCCCCAAAATGTGTGATGCTGTAGGACTGGCAATGCTAAAGAGGCATTGCTGGATGATCTCTTTCTCTTTCTCCCCTTTTATCCTGCACCCCTGGGGGTGAAACAGGAGAAACATAGGACCGTGGGCTGCATATTTTAAACCTAGTGAAAGGATATAGTGTAGGTTGATGTGTAAATGGTGAGAGAGGAAGGAGACCAAACACTGCATTGCACTGTTGAATCTCCACCAGGTGTTTGGCAACCTGTGGTATCTCTCTGAGTCTTTGAAGGCGCCAGCCTGTTGCTCCTGCTATTATCGTTGTAGCAAAAGCAGCTTTAAAACCAGAGGCTTGGAGAAAGCAAGGTGGTTTGCTGGCCTTATCGTGTCTTTAAGCCATAGACCGCAAGGTATGAAGCTTTTGTGCTCCTTGCTGTTAAGTAGTTTACAAGTTCTTACAGTTGTTGGATGCATCAGTGTTGCTTTTAACCTGCATAATGGGTTGCGTGATAGGTTTTAACCTCCTTTTGGCCTTGTTTGATCTTAGGTAATCTGCTAAATTTAGGATGTCGCAGAGTCAAATACGTGCAGAGAATACTTTGATTTTTAACACGTGACCTCTTTTCCACTCTCCTTTTTTTTCCTCCTAGTGTGTTTCCTGCTTGTTAATACCCTGGTGTTCTCCAGCACTGAGTCCTGTTGTAAATAAACTGCACCAGAGGCCACTGTGATGTATCCATATCCTTTCATCTCTCCAGTTCCGCAGCAGTGAGAAGTTGGTGTGAGATTTCATCCCCTAGAACTAGTTCTCCAGAATGTGTAAATGCTTAGGGACTTCCTTGCTGGGAAGCAGCTCGTACTGAAGACCATGAAAAGCTCTTCAGGCCCTTGGAAGCGGGCTCCTCTCTGCTGCCACAAGGAAAGACCTCCTGAAATCCCAAGTAGTCGGTCGTACTGATCTCCATCGATTCTCAGGCTTTCTTGGACCCAACGGCAAAGGGGCCGTTGGCAGTCCGCATCCACCGAGGGCATTGCAGCATAGCCAAAGGCTTCAGGATTTCTCCATGGAATCGTTTAACCGTCTTTGAAGTGCCCCTTAGGTTTGTTTTTTATATACACGTTTCTTTACCCTAAAGCAGATGAGGAATCGGCTTCGGTGGGAGCTCAGGTTTCGTCTCACCAGCGCCAGCCTTACGAGTTCAGCTGCGGGAACAGCCTAGATGCTCCTTTCCTGGGCAACGTTGGACAGGACTGTAAAACAAAAAGGCAAGAGGGGACCGTGAGCTCCATGTCAGAGTCTTGCAGCTTTCTTAGCGCTCGTTTCAATTTCTTCACTGAGAAAACAGCCCGGATAACTCCATCTACTGCAAACACGTAACAGGCAGGGGACTCTGGGCCTGCATTTATGGGGAAGACCCAAGAGCAGCAGTAACGACCCGGTCTGCCGGCAGTTTGCCTGTTTTGGCCTTTTTCTGCCCCTGGAATGTGTTTATGCTTCCCTTCCTGTAGCTGCTACACACAACTGAGCAGAGATCAGCGCCTTTTGGCTGGAAAAATGTGAAAAGCGCAGTAGATAAAACCCTGGAAGAGCTTGGAGTCAGTCCTGCTGGTGTCGGTGAGGACGTGTGGGCAGCTGCTGCTGCGTTATGCACCCCCAGTACTGGAGGAAAGACCTTGTTTTCACTGTCACTTCCGAGATCGTTTCGCTGCCTGCCTTCCATATTTCCATGTAAACGCAGTAGCTGCACGGGAGAGCTTTTCTTCAGGGTTCAATTATCCACAGACGGCTCGTCAGATTGCTTTCACCTAAGAATCACTCTTGAGTGTAAGAGCAGACACGTTTTGGAGCAGTTTTCCTTAATATGTTGCTGGTGGATGTCTGAAATCTTTTCTTTTTTTGCCTTGTGTCCGTAACCCCTTGATATGCTGTATGATGGAAGCAGTATTTTAACGCTGTTTTGCTGAGGCATTGTCTTGCTGTTGGCCTGATTTGGGAGCTGCGATGTGCTTCTGGGTGTGTGTCTCCTGTGACAAGAGCCATCATGAATTCTTGGTGTTTGAGAGGTGCCAGTGGGGCAAAGGCAGACGGTGTGAAGAGCTGACGAAGCCCGGTTGAAGGTTGGCGTTTACCCTGATGGAGAGTCCCTCATCTCCTCCGATCCATCCGCATGCGAGCCCTGGACGCAGCAGTCGTGGCCTCGCTCTGTGTCCCTTCCCCGATGCCTCAGGGTGGGAAATGCCTGAATTGGAGACGGGAAAGCCTCATTCCAGAGAGCTCTCCTCTCTCCTGCCACTTTGGCCATCGGCACTCGGGTGTTAAAAGAGCAATCGCTGGCTCCCGGCGCTTCCCTCCGTAAGTCACCATGTTAATTATTGCATTAGTTTACTGTGACCTTGGTGTAATGTCCACCCCTGGTTTAGTTGCTGGTGGATTAAATGGATCTTCAGTAGTTGAGATGCAAAATAGCACTTTTCCCCGGCTATATCCTGAAGATTGGCAAGATTCTTGGTCCTTTCACAGACGACTCCTGTGTTCAAATTGTTAGAGATTAAACAATACGGTGTGTGTGTGTCCGAGAGTCTCTCTTCACGGGGTAGTTAAGCATGTGCCTGTTGTCATACTCATGAATGATCTCGGTAAGGTCGCGTTCCTCCGTGCTGAAGTCACTTGGAGGATCTGGCTTTGAGTGATTCGTTGTGGTAACTCCTTGCGTTTGCCTCTCACGTTACCCCTTTCATTTGCTTTTACAGTTTGCAAGATACTAAAAAACAAACAAACAAACAAACAAAACCTCCTTGGAAATGGAAAGAAAAATCAGTTTTTGTATTCTGTAGAAGCTCCATTGGAAAATGAATGACTGTTTCTGAATCCTGTGGGCTCCCCAGAATTCTATTTTGTTGTTAACATTTGAGAAGTGGGTGAAAAAAAAGTAATAAATATTTCAACAGCCTATTTAATGTGGCGTTGCTCCGTGCCAAGCTCTCAGTCCTGACTTGCACAGAACAGGCAGCCCTTCAGGGACTCGCGTGGTGCTGGTGTCGAAAAAAGGTGACTACAGGGATGGCAGCGATGGTGGGTGGGTGGAGGGGGAATTCCTTTCGGCTCTGTCGAGTCACATACATTTTTTGAGATTGTACTTTTGTCTGAAAAATATTCATGCTCCTGTTGCAGTTTCTTCTCCCTTTCCAGGGAGCTGCGGGCAGAGATAAATTGCATTTAGGTGAAGGATAGCACAGACCGCGGTAAAAGTGGCCGCAGAGAGAAGAAATGTTCTCTGACTCATGAAAAATGGGGACATCTAGAAAATCTCCCCTGTAACTAACCAGCTTTCCACTGCGTTTTTCCACAGCCTGCGGGATTGTACTGTCTCTGTGTAAAAGCAGATAAACAGGAGGACGCTGTTGGAATGGAAAGGATGCTGGGTTTAACGCTGGCGCTTTTGATGTAGAAATCTCTTGCTTTTGTTCCAGTTGTTGGATTGAGGAGTGGTGGAAACTTTCACAATGGAAAATCCCTAGGCTTGGCAGGAGCAGAAGATGCGGTTGGGGAAGCTGGTTAGTTGCAGGGTTCACTTCTTAAATTTTTTCAAATCAGACCCCGGGTGGGTTTTGCCAGCTCCTGACTTAGATGCGCCGGACAAAAACCCTTGGTGACTTGTAGATTGCAGGAGCGTTGCGATTGCTGGAAAAAGGTATTTCCTGTATTGCCAAAACGTGTAGTTTTGCTTTGAATACAGATCCCGCGAGCGCGGAGCTCGGCTGCGTGTGCTTAAGCCAGCACGGTTCCTCCATGCTGGTGTTGTGAAAACGCTGGTAGTAACCGGGGTGATCCATCCGGACAGACGCAGTGTTGAAACAGTTGCTGAATCGCGGTGCTTTTTATTATTTTATTTTTCTTTTTGAGCCTTGTCTTTTTTTTTGTCTTCAGCCTGCCCTGGTCCAGATGTGGAGTTGAGTGGGAGTGGAAGGTGACACCAAAGCCGATTAAAAATACCGATGCTTGTTGTGACTGGAGGTCGCTTTCTGTGCAACCGAGACACCCTCTGAAAAAAGATAAAAATAAATAACACCTCTCAGAGGTGGTGGTGGTGTGATGGATCCCATTGGTAACACCAGTAGCCCAGTAAATGCTGCGCTGGGGCAGTTGGGAGGGAACCTCCTTGCTTTCCCTCTCTCTGCAGGGCAGGGCTGAGCCATGGCCATGGGGCGAAGTCACTCGTGGCTTCTCCTTCAGCGAACCCATCCCAGCACTCCAAAAACTTCATCACATTCCGCAGGGTCTTGGGGTGAGGGTGGAGCATCTGGCAGGTGTTGGAACAGAGCGAACAACTTTGTGCTGGTGTTCTCCACCTCCTGGACTTCAGCCCTGAAGTCTCCCCTCCCCTATTGCCTTTTATCTTGAGTGTTGCAGGTTCTGGGTGGAGAGCTCTTCAGAGGTGTCTGGCCATCAGCCATTCGCTGGTTTGAACTGGTGCTCAACCCTCCTGATGATCTAGACCTTAGATCTTCCGGTAAGGCCAAAAAAAACCCCAAAAAACCACCAAAACAAAATAGTTTATGGGTTGCCGTTTCCAAGAAAGTGGAAATAAAATTGAACTTTATGGGCAGAGTTCTTTGGGGAAATGAAATTTCCCCAAAATCACCAGTGAAGCAAAAGGCACGGGACGCACCGCAGCAGCTCCTGATGGCTGTAACGGCTGCTGCGTGCAGTCATTATTTTATCTGAAGTTTTTCACTAGTTCACTTACAGAACTACCTTACTTAGGGCTGAGGATCCAGGTGGGACTTGGAAATGGTGAAGATTTTGCCATTCTTTTCCAATATGTGACTAAAAATTACGTACAATCTCCTAAGGTCTTTTAATTATCTAGAAAGGCTTGATTGGATTATATATTGCATTATGACACCCCTTTCTGAGCCTGGTGCTCCCCTCACAACCTGCAACTGGCGGTTGTGCTGCCCAAACCTGCCTCCCTCGGCTGCACCGTCTGCTCTGATCCGTCCGGTGACGCTGTGCCCTCGGCGCCTTGTCCCTAAGGCATCCCAAAACCTGCGGGATAGTGCTTGGATGTTTGCTCCAAGTTTGGCTGGTTTAGGCCAAGCTTTACCAGTCTGGCGGGGTGACCTCTTACCGCGCGCTGCTGTTTCCAAAAGGAAAATGTGTGTGTGTGTGTGTGTGTCAGTTCTCCGGAGACCGCGCTCCATGTCCCGTGTCAGCCTCATCCCCTTCATGTCTTGTTCCGTGTCCGTTCCTCTCGCCTACAAATAAAGCATTTGTGAAAAGCCTGGAGTAGGAACTCCTCCTTTTCCTTCAGCTGCGGTACGTGGGCTCCTCGGAGCAGCCTGCGGAGGAAGGGTGTCGCTCCGCCTGTTCCTGGGACGCCCCTGGGGCCAGACCGAAGCCTTGGGGTTTTTCTGGTGACTCATGGAAGCCTCTCGTCATCTGAAATATTCCCCCGTCATCTGAAATATTCCCCCATCCCTTCTCCACGCTCCAGCCTGGGGAAGGAGGCGGGGGGATGCTGTAGCTACAAGCTTTTGCTTTCCCCCCCCTCCCCTCCTCTCCGGTGACCGATGGCTCCCACATGTACAGAAACATCTGGAAGTAATAAACCGTGGCGCTCTGGCTGTTGAGTAACCTGTGCTGTCTTGGACCCTCTCGTTTTATTATACCCCGCACACCGGCGTGGTTGTTCCTATCCCCAAAGCAGGAATTTGGGGAAACTGGCTCTGAAATTCGGCAGCCTCTTTTACAGTCACGTGGGTTTAAGGGCTCCTGTAGCATCCTGCTATGGTGGGGGGGAGCCTGGAGGCCCACGCTCCGGCTCCCGCTCCCTTCCCGAAACGCTGCTCCCAGCTCACCCCCTGTGCATGCAGAAGGGTTAATCCAAGGCTGGATAAACCCAGCCGGGGAGTGAGAAACGCACATTTTTTGAACCCAAAAGGAGCAGGAGAGCCCTGGGAGGGATCTGCCTGGTGTTCCTATCCCTCTCCCCAATTTTTGTCCTTTTCCTTGAAGCCAGGAGAGAGGTTGAGCAGTGACGGGGTGGCCTGGACCCCTGCCATGGGGAGCTGGGTCTCCCCAGGCTGCGCTACCCGCTGCCTCCGCATCCGGGGGGGATTTTAATCTCATCCAAACATCGCGTGGATGAGGCTGGATGGAGTCGGGAAGTTTCTATGTGGGGGCTGTTGGTGTCCTCCTGCTTGACCCTCGTTTCATCCGGGTTGTCCCCCATTCCGCGCGGCACAGGCTCCCTGCCCGATCTCCAGGCGCTGCCGGAGAACCCCGCTGCCTCTTTTCGCCTTCCAGTCACGCAGGTGCCGCCATCGGGCCGGAGAAAGGGAACTTGTCTGCGG
Source organism: Chionis minor (assembly GCA_013398295.1). Taxonomy (NCBI): domain Eukaryota; kingdom Metazoa; phylum Chordata; class Aves; order Charadriiformes; family Chionidae; genus Chionis; species Chionis minor. The sequence continues at coordinate 39,145 of VZSF01003861.1, forward strand.
GCCCCGGGGGAGCGCGGGCAGGCTGGGAGCCAGGGCAGCCGGAAAGCCGCAGCTGCCTGCTCCTTCCCAAGGTCCCTCGTCCAGCGACTGTCCTGAAACACTAAAACCCTTCTGGGGTGCAGAGGAGGGGGGGGGGGCTGTGCTGTTGTCAGGCTGAGAGAGGAATGTGGGGCTGCACAATCAGGCTTAAGACGTAGCCGGGAGCTGCAGCAGGTTTATTTGAGGAAAGATAGTGTAGTGCCTTTGCTTTGCACCGTTCTGTTCACTCTGAAGCCTACTGATTACTGTACAAATGCCACGTCACCAACTCCCAGTCCTTTTAGCAAGAGAGACTTTTCATCTAGGGCTGGAGGGGGCTTGAGGATGCAGGTAGGGCCCAGGCTGGAATCAGGGGTGGGGGGGACACAGCCACATCCACGCCCCCACATCATCCCCTCAGGTACCGCACCGAGCTGTTTCCCCCCAGACTCCAGTTTAGTGTCTTTTGACTTTATTTTCACTGGATTCAGCCATGGCTGAGCAAGTGTCGCCGCCCCGCAGTAGCACCCCCCACGCTGCTGCCATCCCCTTCCCTCTCTCCTTTTGCTGCAGCCTCGGGGACGCGCTGTGCCGGGGTGGCTTTGCCACCCATGGGTGTCACGTCCTCGAGCCCGCAGCAGCTCAGTCTCGTGGGTCAGCGCTGCACGGCCGCCGAAACTCCTGCCCATGCTCGTGGATCCACTTATTTGCCACTGGAAGGGACAAGGACAAGGACCTCTGTCTGCCTCTGTCCCCCTGTACCCCACTCCAACCCCGTTCCGCTATCGGTGACATGTTTTTCCTTATTATCCAGGATTTTTCAGAGTTTCCAGCACGTCTCGCCTCCCTGCTGGCAGAGCTGCCCCGCCAACCCCGTGTCACCCCAGGGTGACACCAGGCACCGTCTCTCACCCCACTTGTCCCCAGCCAGGACAGGGCAGCCGGCGTGCAGGGTGTCCCCGTCCCCGTCCCCGTTCCTCCGCAGGTTCCACCAGAAGAGAGCTGCGTTCTGCGGAGCAGAGAAGGGGGGTGGAAGCCCTGGGCTTTGGCACCCCAAAACCAGAGCCAGAAGCCCCAGAATTGAGGTTCGGCACCCCAAAACAGAGCTAGGACCCCAGAATTGGGGTTTATCACCCCAAAACAGAGCTGGGAGCCCTGCGGTTGGGTTTGGTACCCCTAAAACAGAGCCAGGAGCCCCAGAATTGAGATTTGGCACCCCAAAATAGAGCTGGGAGCCCTGGGGTTGGGTTTGGTACCCCTAAAACAGAGCCAGGAGCCCCAGAATTGAGATTTGGCACCCCAAAATAGAGCTGGGAGCCCTGGGGTTGGGTTTGGTACCCCTAAAACAGAGCCAGGAGCCCCAGAATTGAGATTTGGCACCCCAAAATAGAGCTGGGAGCCCTGGGGTTGGGTTTGGTACCCCTAAAACAGAGCCAGGAGCCCCAGAATTGAGGTTGGCACCCCAAAACAGAGCTGGGAGACCCAGAATTGGGGTTTGGCATCCCAAAACAGAGCCGGGAGAACCAGAATTGGGGCTTGGAACCTCTCAAACAGAGCTGAGAGCGCTGGGGTTGGGGTTTGATACCTTAAAACAGAGCCAGGAGCCCCAGAATTGAGATTTGGCACCCCAAAATAGAGCTGGGAGCCCTGGGGTTGGGTTTGGTACCCCTAAAACAGAGCCAGAAACCCCAGAATTGAGGTTGCCACCCCAAAACAGAGCCGGGCGCGCAAGGGCTGGCATGTGACACCCCTAAAACAGAGCTGGGGGTCCTGGGGTTGGGGTCTTGGCACCCCAAAATAGAGCTGTGATCCCCGAGATTGGCTTTTGGCATCCCAAAAGACGGATGGGACCTCCAGGATTGGGGTTTGGCACCCCAAAACAGAGTCGGCGGCTCTTGGGTTGGGGTTTGGCACCCCAAAAGAGCTGGGAGCTGCGGGACCGGGGTTTGGCTCCCCTCGAAGGGAGCCAGGAGCCCCGGGGGGGGGGGGGTTTGGCACCCCAAAACAGATCAGGGAACGCCGGGGTTGGGCGTTGGCATTGGGACAGGCTTGGCCCCAACAGAGATGAGACACAGGAGGGCAGCGTCCCCCATCCCTGCTCCCGGGGGTGGCGGGGGGCTCATGGGGGTCTCCCTCACCTTAACCACGGGCACGCTGAAGTTGGCGTAGACAAATGCGGTGGAACCGCCGGCCTCCACCGCGCTCAGCTGGAAAAGGAGCACAAACGTGAGCCGTGGTGCTCCTCCTCCCCCCGTGCTGCTTTGCATGGGGAAACCGAGGCAGAGAACCTCCCTTGGGCCCCCCCAGCGCTTCCCTCGCTACGGCACGGCGCAGACTCTTAAATCCTCTGCAGATGTTGTCATTTAACACCCCACCACGGTCTGACTTAGGGCTGCCATCACCCATCTCAAACCCTGTTCACTCTGAACCCTACCGATGACCATGCAAGTGCAGTCTCTTTAGGCCCGGAAACGGGGTGGGGGGACACTCACATAGATCATGACGGTGGCGATCCTGTTGCCTGACTTCATTCTGTAAAGGGGGCTCTTCCTGGACTGTCCCAAGAGCAAGAAGGTGGGGACGGTCAGCCCCATGCTGACGTGGCTCGGCCTGGTGGCACCTCGCCCCCTAACAGAGCTGGTGGCTCTGAGCTGCCCCCAGGAGAATCTCTCCCTTCTTTTCTCTCCCTCCTTCCTTCCTTCTATCTTTCCTCCTTCCCTTCCCCGGAACATCCCAGGCACCATCCCAGGGATCACCATGGGGACACCCCCAGGGACCTCCCCCCAGGTGACCATCCCAGGGATCACCCCAGGACCATCTGAGGGACCATCCTAGAGACCACCCTGGGAACCACCCCAAGGACCATCCAAGGGATCACCGTGGGGACCACCCCAGGGTCCCACCTCCAAGAACATCTTAGGGACCACCACAGGGACCACCCCAAAGACTACCCCAAGGACCAGCCCAAGGACCACCCTGGGGACCAGCCCAAGGACCATCCTGGTCCTGGTGACCATCTGAGACACCCCAGGAACCATCCCAGGATCACCCCAAGGATCATCCCAAGAGCACCCCAGGAACCACCCCATGACCACCCAAGCAGCTCCCTGACCGTGGCGTGGTCGAAGTGTGGCTCGTAGTGGCCTCCCAATCCGTAGTTGACCACCTGCAGGTACTCGGCGTAGGGTGGCCGCAGGTCCAGGCCGGTGACGGCACCGATGCGCTGCTCCAACGTTCTCACCACCGGGTCAGCGGTGTCCTTCAGCCAGGCGCTGCGGGAGCACCCCACCTTCAGCCCCCTCCCCAAAATTCACGCAGGGATGGGCTTAACCCTCACGGCACTGCTGGGGGGGGAGGACCCAGGCCCTCCCCAGCATGGCTTCACTGCCACCTTGGTGGTGGCAATGGGGCCATGGCGGTCCCGCTGGCTGGAGGACAAAGGAGGGGGTGGCTACTACCTCTTGCTTATCCGGTACTCCGCTTTCTGCTGCTTCTCCCCAGAGGCGACCACGGACCTCTGCAGCTGGAGGACACATGGTGGGGGGGAAGATGTTGCTGCAGATGGGAACCCCCCACCCCCCAACAACGAGCAGGGATCCCAGTCGGGGTCAAAAATGGCGGATTTATATCAGCTGGTGGCCCAACATCCCCACCCCGAGGTGGCTCATGGGGGTGGTGGGAGCAGTGACAGCAGTTGGACCCGATGCGGTTGGGTGTCACCAAGTCAAGCCTGGCTGGGAAGGGGTTTAGGTGCATCCATGGGCCTCGTTGCTCCCCAAAATCTCTTAGGGGCTCAGTTGGGCTCGTCCCTCCCAGGGTCTCGCTGCGGAAGGGCTTTGCCTTAAGCCCTGGCTTCCACCCTGGACCACCGGCTCTTGGGACACCCTCCTCCAGGACAGGGACATCCCTGGGGCTGGGGATGGCTCACCCAGGGCCCTGCCAACCCCTTGATGGTCTCAGCCTCAGCGTCGCTGACGAAATCGTGGTACAGAGCCACGTAGGGCCGGATCCAGACCGTCTCCTTCTTGGCAGGCTGGAGAAGGAGGTAGGGGCTGCCGTTGGTCTCGTAGGAGCAGCCCAGGCGCGGGAGATGCTCTGGGGCTGGCTGGGGAGAGAGGAGGACCAAGGAGGGCGTGAACGGGGACACGGCGCTGGGGTGGGGGACCACGGCGCCCCCCTGCCAGCCCCACCTGCCCCCCCGGGCGCTGGCACAGCTCCTCGTAGGCGTCGCGGCTCTGCAGGCGGGTGCTGTTGGGTCGTCGCAGGGGTCCAGCGCTCACTGCCCGCCCCGTCTCCAGCAGCTTCTCATACTTGGCCACGTTCCTTGCCACCCTTTGGTTACTGGGGTCTGCCAGAGAGGTGGTGTCACCCGAAATGCCACGTCCCCATCACCCCGCCTTCCCTGGCATTCTTCCCTGGAGAATTACCCCACACGCGGGGCAAGAAATGGGGTGAAGGAGGCTGGTGCTATACAGAGGTGATGGGGACACCCCAAAAACCTCTCCCCTCCTCCTGCCGCATCCACGTACCGTAGTGGAGAAACTCCCTGGAGAGGCTCAAGGCGTGGGAGATGTTTCCAGCCTGGATGGGGGGAGCGGAGAGACCGTGAGTGTCCCTCTGCCCACGCTTCGGCTCCACCAGGCACCAGGGTGATGGGACTCGTGGCCATACCATGAAGTAGGAGAAGGCGAGATGGTCCAGAGCATCCTCCAGGCTGCTCCTGTCCTCGGGGTTCCAGCTGCCGTAGGAGAGGCGGAAGAGGCCGACGGCCTCCTCCAGCCACGCGATGGAGTGGTAGTAGTCACCCGTGTCATAGGCCACCTGCGAGACAGCACAGTGCCCCGTCCTGCCGGCTGGGCCAGCCTGGCCTGCATCCCATCCCATCCCACCACATCTCCACCCCTATCCTCATCCCATCCCCTTCTCATCCCATCCTATCCCCATGACCGTCTTCATCCCAATCCCACCCCTGTGCCCTCCCATTCTGTCCCTACCCTGTGTCATCCTGTCCTGTCCCATCCCATTGCCATCCCATCCCATTCTATCCCATCCCATTGCAATTCCCACCCATCCTGTCCCACCACATCCTGTTGCTTTCCTATTCCCATCCCAAACCCCATTCCCTCCCACACCATTCCCATCCTGTCCCATCCTTTCCTTTTCTGTCCCAACCCCATCCCCATCCATCCTGCTCCAACCCATCTCCACCTCCATCTCCATTTCATGCCATGCCATGTCTTCCTGTCCCATCCCATCCCATCCCATCTCATCCCACTCTGTAACACTCCATCCCAGCTCTGCCGTGACACTCACAGGACTTTGCCCTGACCAAAAACCTCTATCGAAGCACCCAAATTCCCTCCCAGGGATTTATGGAGCCACTTCTACCCCCAGGTGGAGGCCAACCCCGTGCCCAGCTGGGGCTGCTGGGACCAGAGGTCTCCCTCAGGCCACCAGCTCGGCTCTTCCCTCCCACGAGCCGGGAAGCAGCAAGAAGCCCCGTTATTTGGGTGAGAGCATCCGTGCAGGAAGAACACCCAACGTCTAACCCTACATGGAGCGACATCCCGGCTGGTAAAGCTTTGGGAGGCGGAGGTTGATGGGGTTCACCCTCACCTTCCCCACGTGGAAGCAGTCGTCGGCAGAGAGGGAGACGCGCCGGCTGGGGCTGTAGAGGGGCGGGCGGCTGGCGCCGGCTCGCTGGAAGACGCCGTTGGCCATGCCCTTGACGCTGAGGGCGTAGACATCCTGCAGCCGCATCAGCGCCCGGGCAGCCCCGTCCAGGTCCTCAGCTCCAGGCAGCTCCTGCTCCACCTCCTTGAAGCCGGCATGAAGTGCTGGGGGAGGGTAACGGGGTGCATGGAGGGGCATTAATGAGTTTTTGGGGTGCAATTTTCCTTATCAGCCCTTCTCCATCCCTGGGGAGGCCACATGCTGCTCCTCCACCCATTCTCCTGCTCACCACTGGTTCTGCTCCACCACCCATTCTCCTGCTCCTCCACCCATTCTCCTGCTCACCACTGGTTCTGCTCCACCACCCATTCTCCTGCTCCTCCACCCGTTCCCCTGCACCACCACCCGTTCCCCTGCACCACCACCCCTTCTCC
>VZSF01003863.1:0-11339 GCA_013398295.1 Chionis minor
AAAAAAAACCTGAAGGCAGAGGCGAGCCGGAGCGAGTTGCTAATCCGTGGAGGCCAGGTGCCGGGTCGCGGGAAGGCTTTACCTGGGCTGCGGGAGGAGGAACGCCAACCTGGAAGCGGCGCGGAGCTGTGCCGAGCCAATCAGGCTCCCGCCGCCAGCCCCACCGGCCGCTCCACCGGGCCACCGGCATATAAAAGGCTGGCGGGAGCAAGCGGGTGGCCAGGAGCTTCGCCGTCAGCCATGCTCTGCCCCGGCAGCACCGCCACGGCTCATCGGCTCTCGCCGGGACAGAGGGACTCGGTCCCAACGCTGGCACCCCAACTCCGCACCCACCTCGCGGACGGAGCCCACCTGTGGGGCTGGGAAGGGCCCAAACCACCCACGGCAGGGACACTCTGACCCAAATTGAGTCTCCTGCACCAAAACAAGGGGTTTTTTTTAGTTTTTAAAAGCAACGGCTTTTATATATATTTTTTTTTTAATGAGAAAACGCCATTTTCCAATGAATGGCTGAATTTTCCATGAAAAACAATTTTTAGAGACATGGAGATTCCTGCTTGCTCACACTTCTCGCTCCCAGGGAAGAAAAAGGGAAGGTTTAAAAATAAATAGAGTAAGCGAAGGGGAAAAGGGACAAACCTTGGGGGAGAAAACCCAACCAACAACAAAGGAAAAGTTTAAAAGGTGCAGATACAAGGGCACAGTGCTTTCCAGCTCGGCTCCGATGCGGAAACCAGGCAACCGTGTTTGGGTTTCTCTTTTTCGGGGAGGTGGGGGGGGGTGTGTGCAAAAAAAGGCATGTAAAAAACCAGNGGAAACCAGGCAACCGTGTTTGGGTTTCTCTTTTTCGGGGAGGTGGGGGGGGGGTGTGTGCAAAAAAAGGCGTGTAAAAAACCAGAGCAACAATGGAATAAAAAACACCTTTCTGAAGGAAAAAAAAAACCAACAAAACAAAACAACAAACCAAACCAAACCGCAGCCATTTCTCCTCCGGACACATCAAGCCCCGACTGTCCCCAGCACCTTCCCGAGGAGCGGTGCCGGGTCGGGCTAATTAAGACCGTGGTCGCAGGGTCTCCTCTCCCCTGCCGTGCCCACCCACTCCAAATCAGCTCCGAGACCTCCCATTCCCACTTTCTGGTGCCTCTTGGGCAGGATCCCGCCTAGTCTGTACCCTCACATGGGGACTGCTGCTGTCACCCCCTCCCGGGACGTCCCCAGCAGCTTTAGGGGACTTGGGGACCACAGAAATAGGGGGGGACAGGACAGTGGGGGACCTAAGGCTGCAGTACCCCCCCGGCCAAAGGGAAGGGAGCTGAGCTCCGGCCGGGGAAGAGGAACGCCTGTTCCCACAGGGTTTCTGCCTTCCCGGTGAGCGTGGGGGGCCACGGGGACATCACACCAGCCACACGCGTGGTCGAGGCCCGTGACCATCCCATCAACACCAGGAGCCATGTCCAGCGAGTTTTGGTGCCTCGCCGGCGGCGTTCCCGCCGGGCTGCTTCCCGAGGGTCTGGAAAGCATCAGCCGGGGAGGAGGGGGAAGCTGGGCTGAGCATCCCAGAGAGCGGGGCCAAGGATGCCGGCTCCGAAACGCCACTTGGGAAACCCCTTCCCCAAGGTTTACAGAGTTGGCATAAAACGCCCTCCCGTTGTGAGAAGACTTTGCTCTGAGCGGGATGAGGCCCTTCATAAACACAGGGAAAACCATGTGGGATAGGGATCCACCGGGTTTTAACAGCCGGGGGGGGGGGTGTTAAACCCCCAAGTAAGTGGTAAACACGCAGGTGGGAGGCGTCCCTGCCCAGGGCAGGGGGGATGGAACTAGATGATCTTTAAGGTCCCTTCCAACCCAAACCATTCCGTGACTCCATAAACGTGCCACGCAAAGAGTTCATATCAATGTGAGACTTTGGACCAACTTCCAGGTCCTCCCAAGGAGCCGCTCGTGCGGAGCAAGGGAAAGTTCAGCTCTCGCAGCAGAGGGACGGGACAGTCAGAAACGTGGAGCCCCTGGAAAAGCAAACAAGGGGGAACAGCTCGGGCTTTGCCAGGAGCATTTTCCCTGCGTGGCTTTCCTTTCCAGGGAAGCCGTGCTGCTGCTGGAGCAGATACCAGGGACAGGATGGGCTCCCAGGTGGCACCAGAGAGGTGGAGGACATGGCCACCAAGCCTTGCAGAACTACGTGTGGGAATTGAAACCCATGATGCAGCCTTGAGGAACGCTCTGGAATGTTATTATGGATATGAGAACTTTGGACAGAAAAGCAAACCAGAGTTGATACCAATTTTGCGCACAAAAGTCCTAGGAATACTACAGAGCTGGATTGGTGGTGGACTTCCCTCTGTTTTCAAGGAAAGCCCATAAAGTGTCTTGGCCCAAGTTTACTTGCCCAAACCTCAGGGCATTGTCCCAGTTATTGCCCTGAGGATTGTCCTGGGTGTCGTCGGATGCCTCTGCGGCTTTTTACCATATTCCTTTTAATCCTAATGCCGGTGGCTTTGTCACTGTTGGGGTACCTGGATTACAATGGGTATTACAGGAGTTGTCCAGGGAATTGCGCCCCAAATCGGGGCTGCAGGAAAACCCAGAGCTGTACAAACACCAAACCTCGCTGCTGTCACAAAACTGATGGGACTGACTCATGCTGCTGCTGCGCCCCAGAGTCGTGGGACTCAGGAAGGTTCCTACGGGGATTTGCTGTAGCCCATTTCTCTTGTCTTTCTTATCTGCATCACTTGTTCCATATTATAGGAAGCGATTTGACCATATTTCTATTTTTTCCCTACATGGATGATTTGGTGGTGGGGTGTAAAAACCCGATTCATGCAGCGGTCCATCATAGTGTTCATCATTTCTTGTCACTGGGAGTGAGTAAGTAAGTGTAAGCAAAGATAAAAGACAGTTTTCAGGAAAATATTTCTATTTTCTTGGTTACCAACTGGGAAGTTTTGGCGTTTTACCAAGTGACGACGATAAAAATTTATGACTCGAAGGAGTTACTTTGCTTTTCTCTCCAGCCGACCACCAGCACGTGAGCTTGCGGCGACGGGGCCGGCTGAGCCCCACTCCTGGACATGGGGCACACGCCGGGCTGCGCCTCCCCGGCGGAGATCAGCCCAGCTGCGATTCCCCAAGGCGGAGCAGCTTCCCGATTCAGGGATGGGCCAAAGCCATCCCCGGCGCCCTTATCTGCCGCTGGCCCCGCGGGAAGGAAAATGGCCTTGAGTCTATCATCGCCGCCGGGCACTTTGCTCCGCACGCCCCCGCCGCAGCCTCCAAGGAGGCCCCGCCATGCTGCACCCGCGGAACCAGGCGTACCCCGACCGGCGATGGTCTAAGGTCCCCTTCTGTCCCCACGTGCCACGCAACACCAAGGACAGCACGTCTTGCTCGAGCAAGATAACAGCGATAGCAGCAGCTCTCCCGTGACCCGGCTACGCAACCCGCTTTCCTCCCGTCATTCCTCGGGTACGGGATCCTCGCCTGCGGGTGTCGTGGTGTCACCCCAGCCGGCAGCGAGGACCGCGCAGCCGCCGGCTCACACCCCCACTTCGGATGGGGGAGAGAAGTGGAAAAGTGAAAGTGAGAAGGAAAACCTCGTGGGTTGGGATAAAGACAGTTTACTAGGTCGAGCAGAAGCCAGGAACGCAAGCAAAGCAAGGAATTCCTTCACTGCTTCCCACGGGCAGGCGGGTGTCCAGNGTGAAAGTGAGAAGGAAAACCTCGTGGGTTGGGATAAAGACAGTTTACTAGGTCGAGCAGAAGCCAGGAACGCAAGCAAAGCAAGGAATTCCTTCACTGCTTCCCACGGGCAGGCGGGTGTCCAGCCATGCCCAGGAAACCAGGCTCCACCATGGGTAACGGTGACATGGGAAGACAAACGCCATCACTCCAAACATCCCCCCTTCCTTCTTCTTCCCCCAGCTTTATATATTGAGCACGACATCATGCGGTATGGAATATCCCTTCGGTCAGTCGGGATATTGTCCCCTCCCAACTTCTCGTGCCATCCCTCCGCCCCTCCAAGTCCGCTCGCTGGCAGGACGGTGAGAGGAGCAGAAAAGGCCTTGAGAACTTAGCGACCACCCAAACCACCAGTGCGCCGTCACGCCGGTCCCATCCCAAGTCCGAAACACAGCATTACACCAGCCGCTACCAAAAAAAAGTGAACTCCAGCCCCACTGAAACCACGACAGCCGGGCAAAGCTGACGCCGAGATGCTGATGGGGGTTTGGGGAAGGGAGACCCTGCGAGGAGGGTGAAGGAGGGTCCCTGGGGAGCTGAAAGGGCCGCTCAAACCAAGCACGGTAGCTCAAGCCTCCTCTTTGCAATGCAAAGGAACTGACGGGGCTTGCTGGTAGTTGGTGGGGAAGAACTGGAGAGCCAGACCCTGAGCCCCCAGTCCAGCACTGGGTGGGGACTGGGAACTCAGGGTTCATGGGAATGGTGAGGAAGGACACCCAGGCCCTCCTCTCACCAGCGAGCAGAGGGCGCAGGAGACAGGATGAAGCCCTGGGCTGAGCTGCAGAGACTTGAGCTAAAAGGCAAGGAAGGCTCCGAACTTGGAGGAAATCTGGATTGATTTGAGAAATAAATCTCATCTCCCACCTCCCAAACCGTCCCAGGCACTGCTGGCAGCCAGAGGCACCCCCGGCTGGTCCCCAGCAGCGCTGGCTGAGCCCCGAGGAATCACACCCATCCTCAGACCTCACCAGTTGGAGACCAGCCACCACTGGGCTGGGTCACACGGGAGCCCCAGGAGCCACCCAGCATAGGTACAGCCCAGCATCACAGCCACGGTCCCATCCCTGCCCAGCGTCCCGCAGCACATCCCACCAAGAAGGGATGCCCCACCAGGCACGTGGGGCGGGGGAAGAGGGGCCAGGCCACGGTTGGGGTCCCTGAGCTTTGCTTTCCTCCTGCAGCAGCTCTTCCTCATCCTGCTGCAGCCCCCAAACTCATCCATCTGCCCCCCCATAGCGGTGGCTGGCACACCCACCTCTCGCCGCGCCATGGTGGACATCCCCAAGTCCTCTCCGAATCTGCCTCCCCGTGGGCGAGCTCACACCAGATTTGGGCCAGGAGCTCCTGGTTCAGCCTCGGTGCCACTCGGGAGCCTCATGGGCTGGCCAGGGGAGGAGGACACGGACACACACAACCTCCCCCCCCAGCTTGCCTTTCACCACCACCAGGAGACAAAGGTCTGCAAAGCTGCTGGAGCAACCCGCCGCCCCGCTTCCCCCCACCGAAACCCAAAACCACCTATTTTTGTCTTTTCCTTTCTCCTCCTCGGGAGGTTTCCAGCCGTCAAATCCTTCCTGGAAGTCCTTCAAAGGGAAAGCGGCCACCCCATCCACTTGCTAAACCAGTCTGAGCAGTGCCGGGCTGGCAGGCGGGAGAGGCCCCCCGGCACCCCCCTGCCTGGTGCGAGCCGGGAGCGGGAAAGGGGACGAGAAACCAGCCGGAGGGACCTTGGGTGACCCCGGAGCAGGGAGATGGATGAGCATCACCACCCCTCTGCGCACCCCAGGGAGGTGGGGATGTCACCAGCCAAGTGGGGACGGACACACACACACACACACACACACACCCCCCCGGCAGGCTGAGGTCCTCTACTCAGCCATTGCTCCTGCGCCGGGGGAGGCAATTCTAGGATTGCTGAATTTTTCACCTGGCCAAAAATTTAGGAGAGGCCAGGGAAAAGGGCAGCTGGGTGACAAGACCCCGAGGAGCCGGGAAGTCCCCGGTGTCCCCAGCCGGGTGCTGCTGGAGCACAGGGAGGTACGGCACCCCCAGGCAGGAAATCGCAGCTGCTGTCCCAGGCTTTCCCGGGAGAGGAGGAGGACGGTGAGGAAGCAGAAGTGTGTTTCCAGGACAAATAGCAGGGTGGAAGGAAGGGGAAGATAATCTGTCTTCCTCCCCTAAAAACCCAGCCTTGGATCTTTGCCAAATGCGGAAAACAAGGCCACGGGGGGGTTTTCCATGCGCTCCCACCTGAGCTGCAGGGATGGACCTGGGGGTCCTGCGACAGGGTCCGTCCCACCAGCCCCACACCAAGCGTGAGCGAACCCAGCCCAAGGGAGACACGACACGGACAGAGGAGTTTTAACCATCCCAGCCCCACCCCGGAAAAGGGACGCCCAAAAATTAAAAGCAACACCGAGAGCTGCGGCAAAGCCCGGGGCTGCCCCGAGAGCACGGGGAGACCCCTCCAACACCCACCGTGGGAAGATCCCAGCTACGAGCACAAGCCCACCCAGCCACCGGAGAACCCACCCAGCGGAGACGCTGCTGGGTCACCCCCTGCCCACGGGGTCCGGCAGCTCCGCGGCCACCCAGCAGCTTTGCCGAAGCTCCAGCACCGCTTGCCTCAGGAAAGGGGGTGGCACAGGCTTTCCTGGGGTTCACCGTGCTCTTAGCCTGGGAACAAGCAGACTCCGGAGGAGACATCTCCACAGCGTTGGCTGGACATCAAAACGGTGCTAGAGGCTCTCAGACATGAGGGGAAATTACCTGGGGGTGTCACAGGGTCAAGATTCGCCCCCCGCTGTCTCCAAAACAGGTCCTGGGTAGCTTCATGGGCAAGAAGTTCTGCCAGCTGCTTCCTGCAGACTCACCACTGAGGTTGCAAGAGGAATGTCCCCACACACAGGGCATGGCGAGGGCCAGCAGCTCCCACAGGAGCGACAGCCCAGCCAGGAGGTCCAGGGCGGGTTGACGGGGACGAGGCAGGCCCAAGGTGAAGCTGAGGAGCCAGCAGCATCCATGGTGGTGGTGGGCCTGAGGCAGCCACAGCACAGCTCAGAGGGGAGCTGGAGGCTCCAGGCTGAGCTCAAATAGGCTCCTGGGTCCACAGGTGGAGGTCTCAGGGAAGGCTGCTTGGGGCAATTAAGGCTAATTAGCACCCTCAGGGTTTTACATAAGAGAGTGGGCTGGGAGGAGGCAGAGCCTGGACCTCATGAGATGATGGTATCAACCCCTGGGGAGGGGTAGCACCCTGCTGCCTTTTTTTGCAGGATCTCCATGTCTTCTTCACTCGCAAGGTGGTGCCAGTGCTGGAGAGAGGACTGGTGTCCCTCTGCCACAGAGGACCCTGTGTGACCCCAGGCACACATCCATCTCTGTGCCCCCTCCCAAGCCCTGGGGGCTTCACCCCACCTTCCAGCCTGCACCAGCAGCTCACCTGCCCGTATGGCTGTGCCCTGCTTAAGGGACCCGGCGGACCTGAGGTCCAGCACCGCAGAAGGTCTCCTAGAGGCAGGAGAAAGGATGGAGAGGGTGAAATCGGAGCTGGACGGAGCACAGGGGTCCCACAAAGGGGTGCCGGTGGGGTGAGGGGGTCCGAGGGGGTTCCCAAGATCATCCATCAGCATCGGCGAGGAGAGCGGGGCCGGGCAGGAGGGATGTTTGCTCAGGGGCTGGAGTGTTTGTCTCGCCTCCGTAATGACACTGGGGCCGTCACGCTCCAGCCGAACGCCCAGCCCCGGCCGCACGTGGGAGAGGCCGAGTGGGACAGAGGGACAGAGGGACGGGCAGCTGGCGGATGCTTCGGTGGCAGCGCAAGGGCAGGGCTGCCTTGGCGAGGTCCGAGAGCATCGGCCCCACACGTTGCGGTGTGTCCCCGGGCCACAAAGGGCTGGGGGAAGAGGCTGTGCACGAATTGGGGGGCAGCGGGGGGCACTGCCTGCAGAGACGCCCCCTGTGTCCCCCCCGGCAGCAGGGTAAATATTGACGGCTGCCGGTGGCTCCTCGGAACGGGGACATTGCAAAACCCCGGAGCACGTTCGCACGGAGCTGTGGCAGGTCCAGGGACCCCTCCCCAGCCGCCTCCTCCCAGCCCCCAGCGAGCATCTGCCACCCCGCGGGGCCCCCGGCATCGCACCCGCCGCCGGGAAAACAGGGAGAATGGGGCTGGATAGGGCAAAAAAACAGGGAAAAAAGCTTTTTGCCCCAAACCCACATTCCCATCGGCATGAGCTCAGCCAGCTGAGAGAAGCAGCTGACACGGTTTTCCTCTCCAGCAGTATGACAGAGCTGGGAGGGGTGACATGGGGACACACGGGTGCTACGTGCCACCCATTTGCAGCCAGAGCTGTCTCTGTCATCAGCGCAGCGAGTTTCTCCCCCCCACCAGGTCTCAGCAGCACTTCTGGGCGCAACCCCCAGCCACCATCACCACCAGCATCCCCACACGGCGACACGGTGCCTTCTCCGTTTCTCTTTCTTAATTTGGGAAGGGAAAACAAGCACATTTGGGGAGGGGCTGGGGGAGACGCTGAGGCCGAGCCCTGCCGGGCTTGGGACCGTTCTCAGCCCGGTGGCCGCTCCCCGGCAGCCGCCAGTTCTCACCGTGCCGGAGCTGCGGAGCCAAAGCGGAGCGCTTCCAGGCCACCTTCCAGCGGAAGGTTTTTGTCCACAGGAAGGTGTTTTTCTTGGGGAAACAGCACCTCGGCGCCGCCGGCATCGCCCCGTCTCCCCTGCCAAAGCCCCGCACCGCAGGCGCAGCCACCTCCCGGCGGCCGGTTCAGCTTTGGGCACAAACCACTCAACGTTTAACATGCAAAAGGCCAAAGAAACCCACGCGACGCCATCGCCTCGGCTGGTGTTTTGGCCGAGAAAGCACCGCTGCTTCTTGCCGCTTCCCCTTCGCTCCTCCATCGGCAAAGCCAAGCAGCTTCATCTGCTCCCACGGTGGCTCCGGAGCAGCGTGTCACCGGCGCGGTCCGTGGGCGCCACCGGCTGCTCGAGCGCTGCTGTAGGTGGAACACAGCTCCGTGTCCAGGCCACCAGCGGCACCAGGGGCAGTATTTTGGGGTGTGCACCCCCCGGCCTGCAGCACTGCCCGGTCACCCTCTCGAGGACGGGGTCCACGATGGCACCCCGGGGGTTCCACCGCCGGCGTCACCCTCCCACGGGTGGCGTGCGACTGTAGTGGCAGCACCACCGGCGTCCCACCAGGTGCCAGCCACAGGGGGTGCCGAGGACACCATGGGGGCAGCGGGAGCCCTCCCCGACAGAGGGACCCCCAGGGCACTGAGAGGTGGCCGGGAGGGGGGAGCCCCAGCAGGGCCACCAAACGGAGCAACCCGTAGCCAAACCCCCTCTGCCTGTAGCACTGACCAGTCACCCCCTCGGGGAACAGTGAAGGGCACCTCACGGGGCCCACTGTGGCCCCCCCGTTCGTGGGTGGGAGAGGGGTGCCCTCCCCCTGTGACACACCACTGCGGCCGGGAGGGGGGACCCCCAGCAGAGCCACCAAATGGAGCAACCCGTAGCCAGACCTGGGGGCAGGAGGGTCCCCGGGCCATGGCCTTGGGGACCAGCACCCCCAAGGGGACAGCACAGAGCCCAAGCGCCCCCCAAGGTCCGCAGTGCTCCCAGAGCGCCCCCCAGCCCCAAAGGGCCTCTGCAAACCCAGCCAGACGCTGCCACCACCCCCAGAAGCTCCCCCAACCCCTGGCAGAGGCTACTGGTATCCCCAAAGGGACCCTTGAGTCCACAAAGGGCGCCCCCAGTCTCTAGCACTGGGTGCCAGCACACCCACCCCCCTGACCCTGAGCGCCAGCACCCCCAAAGGGCCTCCTTGAACTCCCAAACGACCCCCCCAGACACTGGCAGATGGTGCCAGCACCCCCAAGGGGCCACCTGGAGACCCCAAGGGGCACCCCCAGTCTCTACTGCAGGGGGGCAGCACACCCAAACGACCACCCCAGCCCCTGGCAGGGGGTGCCAGCACCCCTAAAGACTCCTCAGCCCACACAGGCCACCCCCCCAGCCCATGGCAGCACCCCCAAAGAGCCTCCCCAAGGCCCTGAAGGACCACCAGCCCTGGCACGGGGTGCCGGCACCCCCAAAAGGCCACCCCCGGGCCCAGGGACAGACCAACATGGCTCCCCCAGCCCATCCCTGGGTGCCTCCAGCGCACTGGGAGCTGGGGACATTGATCCTGTCCCTCCCAGGATGCCAAGAGGTCACTGGAAAACCTTTGCCTGCTCCCAGTCCTTGGGGGATATTTGCCTGAGCTCCTATAAATGTCACTTTTCCCTTTTAAAAGTTTTTTTTTTCCTCTTTAAAAAGTCACATTTCTAAATGGAAAAGTGACTTTTTAAGGGGAAAAGTGACTTTTCCCTTTAAAAATTCACTTTTACCAAGCCACCAAGGCAACGGATAGCAGCAGTAGCTACGGTGGGATGGGAGAACATCGGGGGGTTTTAGCCCCTCTCCCTGCCCGGTGTGGGGAGGGACCACCAACTCCTTTCCCTGCCACCTTGCGGGGGGGGGCTTCATCCCATTTCTCCACCTCGGGGGTCTGGGATGGGGGTGGATGAGGGGCTGGCCCCGCCGGGAGCCCCCTCCATCGCTGGGGTCACCACTGGAGCCAAAGGCCGGCCGAGGCGCCGCAGAGCGTCCTGTTGGGGATGTTTAAAAGGAAGGAAAAGGCACGTTTTTCCTGAAATGGAAATTTCTGCTATTCCTAGGAAAGGGGAGATTTTTAAACCAAAGGAGGCCGTTTGGCCACGCACAGCCCTGCTCCCCATCCCTCTCCCTGCCCCACCGCTGCGGCGAAGCAAGACACGCACGGAGGAAACTCATCCACTTTCGGCATTGTTCCTGCGTAGAAAAAAACCCAAAAACCATCAAACAGTTTTGTATAAATATCACAGCTCAAGAGTTTAAAATTGCGTGTTGTTGGGTTGGTTTCTTTGTTGTTTTGGTTTTTTTTTTTTTTTTTTTAACAACAAAATGGAAAACAGAAACGCACCCCCCGGCCGGGGCCTTGGGAAAGGGCAGGGGGGGAGATGGAGTCCCCCAGCTGCCGGGTCCCCAAAGCCCGGGCGGAACAGAGCAGCTCCCAAACCCCCAGGGTTTCCACAGCCTCTGCCTTGGGGGTTTTCTCGCCTTCTCCAGGCCGAGGCGTCCCGGGGGGATTGGGGACCGTGCCAGGTGAAGGAAGGACACGGGGGTGCAGCCCTGGAGAAGCCGAACCGGCTTTGGGAGAGGGGACACGCAGCAGGATGGCGACACGCGCACACAGACCTGCCCAGAATCACAGACTTGTTTAGGTTGGAAAAAACCTTTAAGCTCATCGAGTCCACCCCCAAGCCTGACCCTGCCCAGCCCAGCCCTGACCCGTGTCCCTCAGCACCACGTCTGCCCGGCTGGGAAACACCTCCAGGGGTGGCGACTCCACCACTGCCCTGGGCAGCCTCTGCCAGCGCCTGACAGCCCTTTGGGGGAAGGAATTTTCCCTAATATCCATCCTAAACCTCCCCTGGTGCAACTTGAGGCTGTTTCTTCTCATCCTACTGCTCATTACTTGAAAGAAGAGACCGACC
>VZSF01003866.1:9886-156645 GCA_013398295.1 Chionis minor
GGGGGGAGCCCGGCCTCCTCCTCGGGCGGCGGCGGCGGCGGGACCCAGCGCCAGAGGGGCGAGGCGGAGCGGAGCGGCCGGTCCCGCCGGGAGCACCGCGGCAGCAGCGGCCGCTCCAAGGAGCGGCACCGGGAGCACCGCCGGCGGGGGGAGGAGAAGGCGCAGCAGGAGGGGGCGTCGGCGGGCCGCGGGGGAGCCGAGGCCTCCTCGTCCTCCTCCAAGTCCCGCAGCCGCCACAATCACACCGGGGGCCAGGACCGGGAGGGACTCAAGAGCAGCAGCGGCGGCGGCAGCGACGGCCGCAGGAAGGGCTCCCTCGCCTCGCCCAGCAGCGGCAGGAAAGAGCGGGAGAGCAAAGCGCACCGGAGCCGGACTAAAGCGGCCAAGGAGCCGCCGTCGGCTTACAAGGACCCGCCGAAGGCCTACCGAGACGACAAGCCCGAGCCCAAGGCCTACCGGCGGCAGCGCTCGTCCCCCAGCCCCGGCCGGGATGACAGCCCCCCGCTGCACCGCTCCTCGCAGAGCCAGCGGAGCCGCAAGTCGCTCAGTCCGGTGGGCGGCCGCTCCCCCCTCAGCCCCTACAGCCGCCGCCGCTCCCCCAGCTACAGCCGGCACAGCTCCTACGAGCGCGGCGGGGATGTGTCGCCCAGTCCCTATAGCAGCTGGCGCCGGTCGAGGAGCCCCTACAGCCCCGTTATCCGGTGAGTCCGGGCCCGGGGTGGGGGAAGCAGGGGTGGGGAGGGGGCTCGGCGTGTGGAGGAGGGGAGCCGCAGCCGGGACTGGGCTGGAGGGCAGGCCGGAGAGGCTTGCATCTAGCAACAAAAGCCCTCCCTCTTGCTGCCAGAAAGCTGGGGTGGGGGGAAGGGGAGCGGGACACATACAAAGATCTTCCTGTCCTGTCTCAGAAAGGGAGACGCGGGTGCCTGTAGCGCTCCTGTGGCTCAGTTTCGCTCCGTGGGAGACCACCTAGCTGGAAAAAGGTTTTTTAAATATTAATGGGCATGTAGAACGTTTTGAGATGAGACTGATTGAATGAAGATGCTTCTCAGAGGACAGGTTTTCTGAAGAACCAATTTTGGGTTTTAAATTTTTGCTTACAAAGTACAGAGACACTGAAGTACGTTTTTATACATCCTGTTCACCCATATAAAAGGATGCGTGTTAAATATGTTTGCATGTGGTTTAATTCCCGCTAATCTAAAGAGCAAACACGCTGACAGGCAATTAGTGTTACAAGTGTTTCTTGTTAGAGGTCTATAGAAAGACTTAGAGTTTCTGTTTTGCTAGAAGGAGCCAATGTCAGGTTTTGTTAAATTGTCTCGTGTGCTTTACGCAGCCTACAAAAACATGTAAGCTCTTTTCCCAGTAAGATGATATATGTGTATTATATTTGACATGTACTTGCAAATCATTTTCTTACTGTTAGTGGGAACTCAGAACATACAGGTCAGCGTTGCTGCGATGTTTTGGATTTTATTTGGAGAGGAAACATGGGCTATATCTCTCTGATCAGATAAAAACAGTGTTGCAGAATTAAAGCTCTTCAGAGTACTTAAACTTGCAGCAAAACCACTGAAAGTATTTGCTTAGTATGTATTTATAACTGAAGATTTTTATTTCCCGTATTGGAATCTTACTGTTACCTCGTTGTTTATATGCTTGCTTAAATTCACAACTGGACTTCAAATTTAAATGTATCGGGTGATTTGCCATTCCACTGGCAAGAATTTTGTTTACAAGGCATTACGTGGTGGGTTGTCTGAGAACTGTTCTCTGGTGTTTCTAATGAGCACTTATTGGTTACCATTTGGGGTGTCCCACTGTGTTTCCAGTGAGGATGCTGAAGCCGTTCCTGTGTTTCACTGCCTGTTGGTAAGGGTGTGCATCAAATGCTGTTTAAAGAGCAAAGTAACAAAACTGTCCTACTTTGTTCAGACGGATAGAACAGAGATGACTTTGGAAAAAAATATAGTGATTGTTTTAAGATACAGTTGTATGGAATAATTTTGCAAACAATAGGGCGTTTCAAGCAGAAAACACTGTGAGTGCTCTGAAAAACAGCACGTCGTTGGCATTGTTCCATGAGAGCCTGTTACAAGTGGTTAAGGATACTCTTTCAAGATGATTTGAATAATAGAACAGCGTGAATATTATGTGCATAGTGGGATTTAAACACTCTAAGAATCGGATTATTTTCTGTAGATGCTTATATCCCGGAATAAGAAAGCTAATAATGATGAGCAAAATCACGTACGCTATGTTTGCACTTGAGAAGAGCTGTATTAGTCAGACTGACAGTCCTGTTTGTTTAGGATCCTGTCTTATGCACTGGCTGATAGGGCTGTAGTAGAAAGTGCAAGGTATCTTTATAGGGGACAGTTGCAGAACAAAGTTTTGTAGGTGCATTGTGTATCTTTTTTTCTGTTGGTAGTAGGCCTGTAATTTGAAGTGTGAGAGTTTGTCTCCCGATTTTTCTGTTGTCTCTGTGGCAAGTGTGCAAATCTTCCTTGAGCTGCAGATCTGTTTCCAGGAGTTAGCTTGGTGACTTCATGCCTGCTTTCCTCCAGTAAAACTGTAATTTGCATCCTATCATCAACTGCATTCAGACAAATTACTTTGTTAACAAATGCCGATTGTCAGGTTTACTAGAGAGGGATTGGAATGGCCAAGTGAAAAGAAGGGGTTGCTATATGTAGAAAGCAAGGTCGGTCATTGTAAAAATGTCATTTTCACAGAAAACAAAAGAAACCAGAAGTGTGAAGATAAGATCAGTTGTTCATAATGTTAGACTGGTGGGGAGAAACACAAGCTAGCGCTTCTTTGCTCCCTTACGACTGTCACACATTATGTGTATTGCAGTAGTGGTGGGGAAATAAATATGAAAGGTATTTACATGGTTGTTTTTGCCATTCATAACTGTGTCGTAATTACTTTTTTTTGCTTGACTCTCTGGTACTGCACCCACAATGTTGAAAATTTTTTGCTGTGCTGCTTAGATAATGGTATAGTGGCCTTAGACTTGATAGAATATTATGGTTTCATGAAGGCAATAGCTTCTTACAGCACCTGTTGTCTTCATCTGGATGATTTAAAGACTTAATTCTGGGCTTGTATCCAGCTATAATGGTATCAAGACAGTAAGAACTTTGTATGTGACTGAGCATTCCGGGCTGCAAGTTTTTTTGCTCTTTTCATTCAGGATCTCATATATGCATCTTCCGTAATGTTATATGAATTACCTAGTTATTTTGGTATGTAGAAAATGAGAATGAAGTGGTTCTAGCACACTGGGAAAGCTTGTGTGTCTAGAGCGCTGATTTTTTCAGCTAGGTCTCTTGAGCTGCTTAGGGGGAAACTTCTAGTAAACAGCTGAAGAGAAAGAAGTGAAGTCAGCCTCGCTCATTTGAATGCCTGGTTGTCTCAAGCTGCAGCAACAGTGCAGTTGCTGAGAGTTAAAAGTTTTGAGTTGCAGTGGTGACTCTGAGTACTCTCTTTTGGTGATGTTGCCTGGAAGTGAGTTCTGAAGAGAAGTAAAGACTTTAGAAATGTGTTCCCCAATTGGAAAATTCTCTTTGAATGGTAGACTAATTGCCTAATAGCAGTAAACTGCCTGTTTTGGGGCAGACTGATTGTTTGAGCTGTTTCCATTTGTTGGACAAAACTTACTTGCCACTGGTGGATTTGTATTACTGTATTTTCTTGTGGATAGTAGTAACACAGCTGTTCTAAAGCAGCACATGCACATTTTCAAAATGGAAGTTCTTCAATAATACCAAAAATATGATGTATTTATTTCTCTACTGAGAAGCTGACTGGAATTTTTTTTAAAAGTCACAAGAGAAAAGAGGGGAGGGAAAAAAGAAAACTCCTTGGTTGACAGAACAAGCAGACACAGTCTCTGTGGAAACTAGCTTAGGATGAAATTGTAGGAAGAGAAGAACTATTTTTCGTAACTTCAGTCAGGTCATATGCTACGTGATCACACATTTAATTCAGTTAGCTCTGTAGATGAGTAATCACACTTTTCCAAGTTTGGGTACACCTACCCATCTGCTTAGATAAAAGTAAGTGGGTGGGGCACTACTAGCATAGTACTACTGTGTGCATGGATGTTGCTTATAGGAAAAACACAAGATTTCTTTTCTTATTGGTGTTGTAGAGCCATCTTGTTCTCTAGCTGTAGCTAGCCTGCAGTAGTGAGGCTCTGCAAAATACGGACCGATTATGTGCAAAACCAAAACAAGCATAGGGAAAGTGGTAAAATACATACTCAGCTAGTAAATCCCTACTTCATGGCAAAGACATGGTTTCATACACTGATACAAAAATAACTTTGAATCCAGTAATTCTGCTACTTTGGGCTTAAAGGAGATATTTTTAAGACCTTTTTCCCCTTGTTTGGTGAAAATTGTTTGGGGTTTTTTATGTAAATCTCTCTAATCTTATTTAGTAAAACTGTATTTCGCAGAATTTAAAATGTGAAACTGTAGGTTTTCAGTGTTTGGAATAGGTGATTTTTCCTATGCGTATTGATGCTCTCACTATAGTACATACTCTGAATTTATTAAGATTTGTTTTGTTACTTGGCAGTGGACTTTGCCTCTTGCACAACCATGTTGACGTGTCTCTCGTTTTCCTTATTGCGTTGCTTTTTTCCTTATTGTGGGAAGGGACTTAATTTGGGGAAAAAAAAAAGTTTAGAACACAGCATTTGAATTTAATTGGCTTTTTGGTGGTTGATTTCTTTGTAAGCAGAGTTCTTATCTGAGAACATGGTGTTGTAAAACAGATTTAAGAAACAAGTAAAACTCACATCCAGAATTTTTTAGAATTCGCGTGCTGTATGTATTGGAGACCCTTTCAAAGATTCACGGTTTGAATTGGTAAGGCAAGTTATGCAGTCTTCATGCACAAAGCAGCTGAGTAGGTGGTTGGTTGCAGAGCTGCTTGGAATATAACCTTGAACTAGGCGCTAGAGAAAATAAATAAAATTAATTCATACGGTATCAAGTGAGAGAGCACTATTAACTGTTATGGCTTAAAGACAGGAATTATACCTTTGCCTGCTAGTGCAACATGGAAAAGCTATACCTTGAACTAGGATGTTTTGTCAAGATGGTTTATGTTACTGAGTGATTATAAATGTCTTGGAATATCTGCGGTGAAGCCATTTGATTAAATTTAGGTCTCCCTTTTCAATTACACTATGACCTTACTGTGCAGGGGAAGATGGCAGTGCTTAGCCAGTAGCGTAGCATTCACTGGTAGTTAATGAACGAGCTGGGCTACAGTGCGTGTTTTAACCTCGTTCAGTTTCTTGTTTTTTCTGCTCTTATTCTCATGAATCCCTTTGTGTTGTGTCTTGTCAAAAAGTTACTGACAAAATCAGTTCCCTTGTTCATCTCCGCAGACCCTGATACATTCCGAGTACAATATTGTGTGCACTTAAGTAACACGCGTGACTAGCTACTAGCACATTGGATTTAGCTTGCTCTTAAAGCGGTTAAGAAGAAAAGAGGTTTTCAAGTTTACAAACATGAGAAGATAACACGTGACTGTTCCAGTTTGTCAATAAAATGTAATACTTGTTTTGTATTCAAATAAAGAGAGGATTGGAATGGGAAGGACAGAAGGACTTAGAAAAATAGCATGTCAAGAAAAAACATGTAAGCTGAGTAAGACCTGTTTACCGGAAATCTGACATTAACACTTGTTTTTCTTTCCTCTGCTTTCAAATATCAAGATAGTAAAATATAGATAGCACTTTAAATTTTACGTTGCTATTTGGAATTCTTTCGTTCTGTGGTTGAGAATGTAAGTGATATTACATCAGTAGACTGTTTTTGCTGAATTCATTAATAAATCTACTGTTTGGTAATTGGTAAGTTAACCAGTGAAGTGCTACAGAATGTTGCCTTGCAAGAAGGAGGAACATTGTAACAGTTTTGAAACTTGTGACTAATAGCACTTTGGTATCTCAAGTACATTTTTATAGTAAGTATGTTGTATTAATTAGGAAGAGAAAAAACAAGTACGGTTTTGTTTTATAAAATCTAGGATGCTAGGCAGAAAATATTAAAAAGAATGAACTGTGATACCTAAACTAACATTTTTTTAAATTATTTTTTCTTGGGCCAGGGGAGGGGAAGGTGTTCTTTTTGTTCTGAAAGATGGAAGAAAGCAGTGCTGAGTTTTGGGTTTGGGGTGACTTCCTTACTAGTGCTTTCTTCCTCTATCGTTTTTGTTAAATCTGCCTCTTCTCTCATGTGTTTTGTAGGTAATATCTTGAACTGTTTTTTCTTTATTTTATAGCTGCACATAATATTATGTAATTATTTCAATTTCCCTTTGCAGCTAATCTAGTTGTGCTCCTAGTCTCCTTTGTTGCTGTCTCTGGGGAAGAAGAAAAGCAGCTTTATGTAAAAAAACTTTTTAGTTCTAATACAGGCTAGTCCTACTGATACAATTTTTAGGCAAATCATTTTTTTCTCCCTACACACACATGCACACCCCCCCCCATATAAAAATGTATTGAAATCTGTATATGGTTCAGAAGTGATTTTATGAATGTCCTGAAGTCTGACAGTTATCCTCTCTGTAGGGATATAGAACTGTGTGAAATGAATTCAAGGTGCTTGTAGAATACTGCTAATCACTGCGCAAAGGTACTTGTGAATGAGGCAGAACTACTGGGTGCAAATAGGAAGAAGCATCAGAAGAAACTTACCTGGAAAAGGTGCTTCTTTGTAGTCTGTCACCATGTATGTTACCAGAAGATACTGGTGCTTTTAGTTTGAAAAATTTGGATGTGGCCTTTAGGTTTAGTCCACTTTCTGATCTGTCCAGGCATGGGTAAAAAAGTTTGGATTGTTTTGTTGGGTTTGTTTGCTATTTGCAGTGCAGTTCTGTGCAGTTGTAGCTGCTGTTCTTTTGTTCCTGTTTACTCTGTTAGCAAACCCCTAATTAAAGATTAGATAGTTGGTAGCAAATGAATGTCAGATAAAACATTTTATATACATGTGTATGCATGTATGCACACACATTTAATAGAAATCTGTCAGAAGGTTTAGAGAGTATTGTATATTTCAAATGTCTCTCCTGGTGTTTTTTTCAGGGTCTCAGTAAAATGTCGGTGTCCTGTTAAATGGCAGATACTGGCTATTGCGTGAGCCCATTTCTGTGATGCTGCACCTTCATCTTTTATGTCAAATGATTGTTAGCTTTGAACAGAGTGAATTGGCTGGTTTTATTATGTATAACGCAAGCCATTCTGAAGAGTTCTGAATACTCTTCTGAAGGAGAGCTTGTAAATGTTCATAGTCTGCTTTTGTGCCATTTTTATAGATAGAAACTTGTACAGAAGTTTTGTCTAGCATGGAATGTTCTCTTGGGACTTTGAACTAATGCTGATGAAAGAAGGTTATAGTTGAATATTTGAAAAGATCATTAAGCTTATGAAAACAGTGGATTTTATCATTATAACTTGAATAACTAGCACTTTGACAAAGGTGCCTTTTACTTAAGATTCAGCATTTGTCTGTTTAGTTGGAAGTGTTAATGTTTTTGCTGTTACCCTCTTGGGCCTAGCCCAGTTGACAAGGTGTACAGCAAGGGATTCTTGCAAAGGTCGTTGGGATGCCAAAGGAAGTTCTAGTTTATTATTAGCACAGACATGCACTATGTAATGCAACATAATTTTTTTTTTTGCTGGCATAAATAATGAAAAGCTTCTGGAAGAATGAAGCTAGTGCAGAGATTATACTTAGTCAACATATTTCATAACTAGGCTACTATCCTTTTGATCTGTTGTTAAGGGCTGTAGTATGTACTGGAACTGAAACTTGAATATTTGTGTGCATGTGTATTTGCGTCTCCCACATGGATGCAGTTCTGACATGAGAAAGTTATGCTGTTGTCATTTGGGTGTGAAACCTGGGGCAGAGAATGGTCTGCGTTTGCTGAGTTTGCATAAAAATCCATGGTCACATCCCAGATTCTCTTGACTTGTGTTGGTAAAATACGCACAGCAGACCACTGTCAGCGCTTGGCTTCCTTACATGTTTGTTTTTGAAGATGGTATAAGGATTTAGGTTATTTTTGTCTCAGCTTTTTGAAACTGCCTCTTCTCCACCAAGTTATGGTAGCTGAGCATTTGCAGTCACTAATTTGAACAGATTTTCTCATTTCATACTTATTAGTGAATTAAATGAACCTGTTCTATTTTGTACCAAAGCGGAATGGAAACAAGCTTATGATCAGGCATGGTGTTTCAGCAACTATAGTGTTTTAAGCTGCTACTGCTCTTTTCTAGAACATGTGGAATTACGTTTGTACTTATTTTCGTGATATATATTTTATATTAGGCACCTTTTGGAAAAAAAAAACCAAACCAAAAACCAAAAACCTGAAAATCCAGACATTGTAATTATAAAAGAAATATAGCTGATTTGGAGAACTTTAGGGCATGTTTTAAGTTTTAAAAAAAATAATACAGGTATGGCAGGTTGCAATGAGGTCCTTGGGCTGGAGGCTGTGTTTTACAGGTAACTGGAGCGAGTGTCAGTTTAAAATAGCTGATCTAGGAACAAGACATGCAAGCAAATATTTTCCAAGACAGGTCAGTGACATCCTCGCGAATGTTGCATCATTCATGGAAGTCATTTTAGGACTAATGGGGCTTATTAGCTTGTGCTTGATGCTGGAGAAATACAATTATACTGATGCTGCAGCCGGTGCGGATCTGCAGCAGTATACCTGTCCTTGAGATAATAATTCCTCTCAGAAAGTGACATGACTGTGAGGAGAGCTCTGGCCTAGAATTGGAAGTGTATATATTGCTTGGATAGTCTCAGTCCTCTTTTTCTTCCTACTGTTCCATCATGACTATGTTATGGAACTTTGTACTTTTACTCCAGTTTGGCCGAGCCTCTGAAAATTTTCTATGGGATTTAGTACTTTGATTTCCAAAGCAATAATGATAAAAATAACTTCAGCAACATGTTTCTTAATGGAGCAGAAGCGAGTTTTCAAGGGAATTTTTCTGACCAGTATTATGTTTTTATTTGGTTTCTTAATAGACATTAATATCGCTTTCCCAAAGTAAACCAAAACCTTAGATTTTGCTTGAAAATTCAGCAAATTGTGCATTATTTTTTTTTCATTAGTGAGAAACTATTCTTATTATTACTGTTACAATTACCTGTCTTTGTTACCCTGCTGTGCCAGAAAATTCTATAAAACGTGCTTCCTGGCATAGAATTGAACTGTGCTAGTTTCCAAGACTTGTTCCTCATGTGGGGGTGATTTTATTTATTTTTTTTTTTCAAGGGTCTTTAGCAATCTGGATAAATTTTCAGTTTTGCCTATAGAATTTTGAAGCTTGTGCTATAATGTACAGTGTGCTCACCTACGCATTGTTTTGAATCACTCCTACATAGTCTTGACTTAGCTCAACAATTTTTTATTTTGCTTTAGAAAGAAGACACATTTTATAATGCAGGAAAACACTGTAAATTGGAAATTAGTATTTCACACAAAAGAGAAACATCATTGTACTATATTAAATACTTGTTCAATTGAAGCATTGCAATGTAATTTCTTATGTTGATAATTAAAACTGAATTAATTTGTTACTAAAAGTAAATTTAACATAGGGGTGGATAGTCCTGATCATAATGGTTGTAGTTGGTTTTTTCTTTTTCTTTTTTTTCTTTAAAGTTTTGGCAGCCTCCATGCACTGGTGCTGTCTTTGGAACTCTGAAGTTCCTGTGTCTCGGAGAAGTCTTATTTTTGCTTTTGCTTGATACTTTTTTCTTTATCCATCTGATGAATACATTTTTTTATCCTGATTAAACTTTTTCTTTCCCTTCAAGTGATATACTGCAGAAAAATAGATTCCCATCAAACTTTAATCGAGAGAATACTTGTAAATCTGATGAATACCGTTGCTATTCTTAGTATGGTAAAATGGATTAAAACTCCCACAGTTAATTTCATTTGTTTCATAACGTTTCTGTGTGGTAGCAGTGGATTAGGCTACTTCTCATGCCCTTCACCTCAAATATGTTTTTTCCTTTTTGTTTTTTTAGTGAAGAACTGAATGAAAACTACTGGGGGAATTAGCATATCCCTTTGAAAAATTGAATGAAAAATAATTCGGATTAAATGATGTTTTTCCACAGTAAAAGTTTGCTTTTCTAACTGTTAAGATTCCCCCACCCCAGGCTCTCATTCTAGGTTGTTTTCCTGCTATGATTTTGTTGATGGCTTAGATTTTTTTTTTCCCCCTTTCCCTTAATCTCTTGTATTCTGTTGCGAGCATAGCATAGGCCTACTTATGGATTATGTTTGCTTATCCATAGCTATAAGAAGTATTGAGTACTTTTGGTTTTTACATTTCGAAAAAGGAAAGCTAAGATTTATTGCTGTCTTTCAGTTTGTTACATTACAGCCTTTAGTATTCAATATATTTAAACTAATTTATTTTAATGACAGTTGTGAAAGTGAAACTTAAGAAGTTGCTACAATTAGTGCTTCAGTGTTGTAATTACATTTTTCTTGTCATGTTGTAACATTGTTTTAATTTTGTTGCATTACGGTTATGTCATCAGCTGAATTTTTCTCAAATACTGCGTATACTAAAGGTGCTCGCACAAGTTGCATAGGGTCAGATTTTCTTTAAAGGAGAAAAAATATCTCAGATAAGTAGTGAGGAAAAAAGAAAATGTCTGTCCTATAGGTACTCTGGCATTTTGCAGTTCTTTAATGTGAGCAACTGCATCTAAGAAAGCTTTAATGTTTTCTAACAACCTCTTCAGGTGTAGAATCTTGATTTATTAACTCTAATTTTTTTTTATTTATTTATGCACTATCTTTTCTATTTCATAGACTCTTGTCTATTCTATAAGCATGGTGATAACGGTTGGTTTAAAAAAAGCAGATTATCAAAAAAGCAGATAGGCTGAGAAAGCAGCTAGGCTAAATTTTAACTAGGTAAGTTTTTACTTTTTTGAAACAGGAGATCAGCAAAATCTCGAAGCAGAAGTCCATACTCATCAAGGCACTCAAGGTCTCGTAGCAGACACAGATT
Source organism: Chionis minor (assembly GCA_013398295.1). Taxonomy (NCBI): domain Eukaryota; kingdom Metazoa; phylum Chordata; class Aves; order Charadriiformes; family Chionidae; genus Chionis; species Chionis minor. Next base: position 20,976 of record VZSF01003866.1, read on the forward strand.
GTCTAGATCCAGAAGTCGTCATTCGAGTATTTCTCCTAGTACATTGACTCTGAAGAGTAGCCTGGCTGCTGAGCTGAACAAAAACAAAAAAGCAAGAGCTGCTGAGGCAGCCAAAGCCAGTGCAAAAGCTTCCAATACTTCAACACCTACTAAGGGAACTACCGATACTGCTGTAAGCGCACCTCAAGTGAACAATGTAAAGGACCTGAAGAAAATAAAAACTGAGCATACACCTTCTCCTACAAGCAGTGCAAATTTGAAAAACGATAAGGCAAAAGCAAAGGTCTCACTTCCTGAAACAAAAGGGGAGAATAATTTAATTGCAGACAAAATTACTAAACAGAAACCTACAGCAGTAAAAGAGAATAAATTAACTGTTGTAAAACAGCCACCGGTCACTGTAAAAGAGAAAAGCAAACTGAGTACACCAAGTGTAGTAACCAAGGAGAAGGATCGAATTGTTGCACTACCAACCTCCACGCTGCCACCCTTGCCTTTGCCTCCCACGCTGCCTGAAGATAAAGAAACTGATAGGTGAGTTGTAACATAGATTTGCTTTTTCAGGCTCTCTCTTCCTTTTTATTATTTGTTGTTATTATCTGTTCTTCTTTTTAATTGTTGTTATTATTATTTCTTTTGGAAAACAAATATAATCCTATTTGCTCTATCGGGCTGATGCATCTAGTAGTTTGTTTTTGCTCTTCACTTGTTTAACATGACCATTATTAGTGAACCAAAGGAATTTGATCTTAAAATAAAAAAAATTTAACTGGTTCTTGAGAAGGATGTAATCTAGGAGGAATCTTTCAATAAAAAGTACACTAAAGAGATGATTCAAAATTGCTGGTACATTATAGCTGTGGGACTAAGGCAAGGGTGCATTCAAGGATTTAAGATTCCAAGTTTGGTATGAACATGTAATTACTTCTAGGGAAAAGCTGAATTCAGCAGCAATATGTAAAAATTCTTAAATTAGCTGTAATATGAGGTAAAGATTCTCTTCCTTTTGGAAGGCAACTGTTTGTATAGCTGTGTTTTATTTTAGTGTAATTTATCTTGGAGATCAATACTATTTTGATTATGTATAATGGAAGTAAGGTTCATGGCTTGTCATTTGTGTTAACTTTTGAAGTGTAAAAATTGGTCTGTAGTGAAGAAATTCATGTGTTCCAAGTGTCATCTGAGTTTAGACTACATTAAGTCTCTTCACAGTCTTAATGAAGAATACATGGTGTGATTTGTATTGGAAAATTAATGCTGTTGAGCAGTAGTTTTCCTATTATTCTTACGGTTTTGTGATGAAGTTGAGAAGAGTTACTTTTGGTTTTACTCATGGTGTTACATGCCTCTCACGTATATGAGAAATCAACTTCTCAGAAGTAAAACAAAATTTATTAGCATTGAAGTAATAAGTAATTTGTGTGATGTATCTCAGTAAAAAAACTAGGCCGTGTAAAAGAAAAATTCAAAACCTTATGAAGTACTTCTATTTGTATTCCACATCCTGTCTTCTCGTGTTCTTTGAGAAGTATGTAGTGTTTCTTTGATTAGTAAAAGTAGCTATAACTATAGGTGTAAATGTTTTTCTTGTATTCCCTAGTAATTTAATGCTATGTCAAACATTAGGATGCACAGGGGACCTTGGCAAATAAAAACAACCTAACAAGGTATTAAACAGGTTGGGATATTTTTAGCAGTAAAAGAGAAGTCTTGTTTCTTACCCTTCAGCAGTCTAGCAAACGTCATTCCAGTTGTTGAGAGTCACATCTGTGTGGTGAATGTGTGGTTGTATTTAAATTTATGACAAAGCTATCCTCTCTAGGTAAACACAATTTCTGTCACTGTTATTTGAGAGCAATATTTACCGTTTTAACTAAAAACTAAGCTAACTAGTTTAGATAGATAGGTGAATGGCTTTGCAGTGTTAATTGCAATAATATGAAATGAGATTTCATCTTGAAGCTGGCTAATTGCTTCTCATTATTAGTGTTTTTTAATGTAATACCTGTTTTAAGTGTAGCTGAACTGCACAGAGGAGTTAAGCTACAATTAAACGGTTCTACCAGCACTGGGCTCATTTTGCTTTCAGGAAAAAAAGCCTAATGCTTGCAAACAGCTGCATTAAAAAGATTAATGACGAGTAATAGAATGTCATTTATGCTTTGCTTAGTTTTGCCTTTAGGATGTTATAAACTTCAGATCAGAATGGTTGTGATTACAAGTCGTGATAAGGCTTAAATCATCAAAGAAAAATGATTAATGTTTTTTAGGGGCGAGGAGGGCAAAGGTGTTTACCTTGGGCTCAGAGTTACCGTGGGGAAATTGTGCTAACAAAGAAAGCTGAAAGCTTGATGTGATGCAGGACTAACTGTCTGGTTCCTAAAGTCATGTCAGTTGCAAAGTTCAGTAAGAATCTGATAAACCCACAAATAAACTACCTAAAGGAACAGCAGTGCTGCAAAACCACTGTGTAAGTTAGCTGAAAGGGAAAATTGTTATGGTGGTCAATGATGTGTGATTTAATAGACCTGAAAAAGAGACTCCTTTTGGCTGCCTCTGTTTTCATGTACCAGTTTTAAAATCTGTTTCAGACTCTCTCATATACTGTACTTTCACTAATATTGAAAGTTTGGGGGCTAAGTTGTAGAGAAATACAAATACATGAACTTCAAAATTAAGGATTTTTTATTACCATGACAATTACGTGTACTGCCCAAAGGTGGTTTATTCTTTATGGCATGCTAACCATTATATTTGTGATGAGGGCAGTACATGCTTCCTTGAGGTGGTGCTTTAAATTCAGGCAGTGGCAGCCTGAGAAATGGTGGAAGGCATTCAAGTGTTCTCTTTTCATGGGGAAGCACAGACATACGCAAAACACTGGAATGCTTTATTTAAATATATAAAGATTGCTAATTGTAATTAATATAAGAAAGAATATATGCATTTTCCATGATTGAAGATAGCAAGACCTTTCCATTTACAGAAGTTCCTGCTTTATTTATGAAACTAAGTAGGTAAGAAGTTGCAGAAAAACGTTCAGAAAAGGTTCCCAGAGAAGGATGCTGACAGTAGACCCATGCAATTTGGCAAATGCAGCTGTCTTGGAAAATGTCCCCTCAAAGCATGACAGAAAGTTTTCTTGATGCAATGACAAAGTTTGAAGTTTAAAGAGAGAATGCTGTATAAGAGTCCTGTGGGGGAGAAACAGTTATTATATAAAGTTTGGAGATGGCCAGGGCTTTAAAATTACTGGATATGCAGTAGCTGTACAAATCTAGCTAAGCTAAAGGAGGTTCTGGTAGAAAGGAACCATGTGTTAAAAAATCTGCCGCAAGTATGATGTTTTCAGAATTTCCCTGTTAGAATGGGAAGAGCATCTCTAGAATTACGTATAGTAATTGTTAAATGAATAAATTGCTGTACATGTTTTTTGGGGATTTTTCTCAAGACAGAGATAGACTGTTAGTAGCTGTTAACTAATTATGGTTGATGATTAATAAATGGTCAGATATCAGTAAACCATAGCAGAAAAACATGTAGTAATTTTTTCATTTGATTTCTCTCCCCCCTTGCCCTCCCCTTGATTTGAATGCTGATCACTAGAAACATGTTGAATCTGGAGTGTTTTCAGCAAATGTATGAGATTGGAATCTGTAAACAAGGTGCTGTGGACTGCCTTGTAATGCCCTGCAGTGTTACTATAACTGCGAAGCTCATTAACTCTGGAGATCAATTTTATAAAGAAGTACGTTAGGATAGTCTTCTCTTTTATATGAGAACTCAGTGAGAGTACAGATTTTACCACTACACCTCTGATGCCTGGCACCACCTGAGCTCTAAATATTCTTAATAGTCTAGGACATGAGCTTGAGGAGAAGCTTGTGTGGCAGAAGTCTGGTCTGGTAAGGCTTGCTGTGTCCTTTAACCTCAGCCTTCACCAGAAATCTCTAATTTCATAGTTCCTGTAGAATTTTGGTAGTTAGCTGTGCATCGTACAGAGAACTATTTGTAAAGCATCTGTAAAGCACAAGTCAAAGTCCTGCAAGTTCTAAGAGCAGAGATCACAAATGTTGATGCACAGACAGCCTAGAATGTATTTTAAAAAGAATAATTCCAATAGGTTTTCCTTTATGTATGTTAATGTCATTTTGATGTATTCAACTTATAAGCAAAATTGTGTCTTTTTAATAGTTTGCGAGAGAATCTTTCAGTGAAGTCGGTTAAAGAAGCAGAGAAGAAACTTCGCCATCTGCTTGCAGACTTGCCACTTCCACCTGAGTTGCCTGGAGGAGCTGAGATATCCAAAAGTCCTGAAGAAAAGAAACCAGCGGTTCAGTTACACAGCAAGAGAAGACCAAAGTATTTTTATTAGACTTTTTTTTATAAAGCCTGTTAAGCAAGTAGAAGTGATAGTTTCTTCAAAATATTTTTCTTTCAAAACACTCTGCTTTTTAATGACTTTTAAAAAATTAATGAGGCTTGAGTCAACCTGCATAGTTTATTGTCACTTAATGGTAGTAAGGCAGTTATCTAATAATGTCTCATGAATATTTAGTGTTGAGGGGTTTTTCCAAAGTTAAGACAATCCTTAGATGTATTAGCTGTATTCTTATAAATATTTGTTGTTTTCTAGAATATGTGGACCACGACATGGTGAAACAAAAGAAAAAGAAATAGACTGGGGAAAACGCTGCGTGGATAAATTTGATATCATTGGTATTATTGGTGAAGGCACTTATGGGCAAGTTTACAAAGCCAGAGATAAAGACACAGGTAAGTTTTTTAAAAAAGGTAAATGTAATCTTGCAATTCAAAAGCGAACAGGGTATTTTGATTTTGGTTTTATATTGACTAAAATTTGTGGTATTCTGCCCTCTAATGTTTGGAAAGTTTTTAGTTGGTTGGTTGGTTTAGTTTAAATCTAGCATTTGTCTAAATCAGAAATTATCTTTTGCTGCCTTGGAGAATAGTTTATCTGTAGTTGTGACTGAAAGCAAGCTGAATAGTCTTAATTTCTAATTCTTATTTCTTGAATTTTGATGCTGTGTACACAATTGAGCTAGTGAAGAAGACAGAGTAGATACTCTAGGGAAACAAAGTGGCACCCTGGACAGGTTGACAAAGAATGAGGAAGTTTGTAAAGGGATGCAAGGCTGAAAGAAGCTATGCATGAGACTTAGCCATTTTTCTTCTTCATACTCCAGTAGTCACTAGCTGATAATAGGAAGAGAATCTGCTTCTGCAACACAGCCCTGCGGTGTTGCGTATTGGGTATTTTTCTTGCAGTATAAGTGACTATAGCAGTGACATAATTTTTAAATTTCATGTTAAACTATTGCTCAAATGAGCAAGCAGTCACCACTGTGATGTGTAAGAATGTTGTCACTACTTCGAAATAGGTAATGCATTGAAACTGATTCTTCATTTTCTGCATGATGCTTGATTGTTTCCTGTTCAATTAGTAGTTCTTTCTGTGACTGCTTGCTTATTTGTATATGCTTTGAACACTGGATAATTTTCTACTTAATCAGTAAGTGAATCACGTAGAATTACATACCAGCCTCAGTTCCTTCTTTCTGATCTCCAGAAGAATATGTGATTATAATTCCTTCTTCATTCTTCACCTGTGCTTTTCTCAGTTTGCAAACTTCAGTTCTTAAGTTGAATTGTCGCAGGTTTTATTTTTTACCTCCTCCCTTGGGAACCATTGCAAATAATTTTTAGGAGCTTCTTCCTGCTCTCCTGGGATCCTGTTCTTTGCACATTTAACTTTTTAATCCTGTCATAACCTCTTTGGCGAGCTTCAGGTTATTTGTGTGCGGCAGTCATTTCTTAACCTTCAGTAGAAGTTGTTGCTCTCTGTAGTGAATGGGTCCATACAGTTATAGCAAACCTTCTGTTAGCTTTGGATTCAAATTCTGCGTGAAGAGTGGCATTATGGCCTTTGAGATAACCTTATAACAAGCTGTGCAATGGGCTTTCAAAGCAAGTGGATGTTGTGAAATGTGATCTCTTGTATGTGTCGTCATACACTGGTGCAGGATAAGTCCTTTTTCGAGCTAACAAAGCTATCTGTGCTGTCAGTAAACTTCCCAGACACAGCAATAAACTTCCAAGAACAAAATCATTGAGCTGGCATACAGTCTTTAGGTATCTTCCATCATGAGTAGATCGTGCTCCTGCCATTTTGCAGAATCTAGCTTCATCCAGCTCAGTCTGCAGTAAAATAATAAGCAAAACTGCAAAACTTCTCCTCGCTGTAAACATGGCAGTGACACTTCTGCTCGTAGAAAGTACACTGATGAATTTGAGAACTCTTCAATTTTCTGCCTCATACCTTGAACTGTGTCATATCAGATTAGATGTATGTGTTCTGACCTATGGTGATGTAGTAATAAGAAATCCGGAGCAAACACAGGCCTTTGTCTCTAAAGCTGCTGTTGATAATCACTCTCATATGGGAGTTTATTGACAGACCTGGTGTGGAAGATCAGGACACAGATGAGTGAGGTAGCAGGAGGAAGAAGACAGGCCCTACAGTGGGTAGCTGAAAATTCTGGTTTATAGTTCTGCTGCTCTGTGTGATTGTCTTCCAACAATGGTTAATTCTGCTTTCATTCAGCATAGTGTTTGGTGCAAGCATCAAAATGTTGACTGTTTAGTCCACTCAAAAATAGTAAAAAAACTGGAAGGATTTTAAAAACAAACGAATGAACCCAATACTAAAGCCCGTAGTTTGGTTGCTAATCTTAATGTTTTTTATTTAAATTTTCTCTTAGGAGAAATGGTGGCACTAAAGAAAGTACGTCTGGATAACGAAAAGGAAGGGTTTCCAATTACAGCTATTCGGGAGATTAAGATTCTTCGACAGCTTAATCACCAAAGCATTATAAACATGAAGGAAATAGTGACAGATAAGGAAGATGCTTTGGACTTCAAGAAAGACAAAGGTATGTAGGCTAACACAGGGGTAGCTCTTTCTGGTCCTATTCTTAATATGGTAGTCTGCTATACTGAATTTGAAGTTAAGCTTCATAAAAAAATATGCTTGCAAATTGTCATGCTTGACAAGGGAGTTCACCTTTAATTACTAATACAAGTCCTTTATTTAACTCAGCTATGCCTTTTGCTGGTAGAAATATTTTGTAAATATTTTGTGGGATGAAAAAATATATGACTTGGTTCTAGTTTTGCTGGAGAGGAACAGATGTTTGACTCCTTGATGTTCACAGATTAGTGAGGCCAGCGACACTAGGAAGCTCTTAATTGTGATCTTTTTTTTAACATTTTATTTTCCTCATAGTATTTTCTCATACCTTTTAGAGTATTGTAGGCTCAACACTGAAAAGGTGTTTTTTCATTGTAGGCCTTGGTTTTATATGAATTGTGCTTCAGTTACTTTTTTCATAATTGGGCATGTGTGTCTTGAAAGCTAAAAGAGGGGTAGATGACAAAAATGAAAAGGAAGATTTCTGTGGTGGTGGTGTTTTTCCTCAAATAGAATGCATGCAGACTTTTACTTTTTTGGTTCCTTCAGTGTTAAATCTGGCTTCTTCGAGTTACTGCAACCTCCTTTGCCTAGAGCATCAAGGAAATAGAATAGAATAGAAATGATGCAGTGTTGTTGCTTGGTACTTTTGATATTGGAGTGGTCATTTTGTCTTTAGAGACCATTTCCTTTTAGGTCCAGGTCTTATAAACCTATCATTTGGCAGTATTTTAATGTTCTGTGGGCAATTTGATACATGGTTTGCCTAAGGGAGAAGGTGTTTGGAATGTGGTACCTTTGCTGCTTGCCTATTCTACCTCCCTGAGTTTCTATACAGCATGGCCAGCACCAGTGTGGGTAGAAAATACTGTGTGCGTTGCGTAACCAGCAGAAACACCAGGTATCATTGGGAGGAGTCAGAAGATTGCTGTCAAAATTAAGCAGGAATTAATTTGGGTTTTTTTCCTAGCATCTTCAGAAAGTATAATACCTTGAAGGGTGTACAGCACTGGCACGCTTTTTACTATGTTCAAAAGTAGGAAGCATCTGGCAAAAGAGTTTCTCTAGATGTGTGCAGGTTCAGTGGTCAGCATGCATGCACTCTGAACCCAGACAGTCTACAACAGCCAGTTTAGGCTGCTCATATGAATCTTGTACTGAGTTTTAATTAGGTCTAACCTGCTTGGCTAATGAGACCACACTGAGCCTTGACTTAATAGTTAATGACTCATTAATTAATTTTCTCCCTTTCTGTTTGCTGCCATGTCTAGGATTGAATTGTAAATTTTTCTGGTGTACTTCAAACTGTGTGTCTCATTAATTTCAAATGTGATGGGTTTGGGGTTTTTTTTGTCCGAGTCTGTATTTGTGCTTTTGATATTGCTTTCAATATAATTTCTCTTTCTTATTTAACAGCTTATTAAAAACAATTACATTTTCAGAAAATTTGCAAGGGAAGGGGCTTTTCTGGAAATGCTAGAATCAAATTACTTTCTGGTAGTCTCTTGAAACCATTAGCATGATAATGAGACTGTGCTATTATGATTTGTCTGTGAAAAGATGGAAGTTGGTTTTTTTTCAGGCATTGCATTCTGTATTTCTCTAATGAGTAGCCCATTGTGAGGTGGGGATTTATAGCTGAGATGTTGTGGCCAAATTGTAGTCTATGCAGGGAACGAATGCAAGTGGGAGGAAGATTGGTCATTTTCATGGTAAGCCATTGCAAACACAAAAGTAGGCTGCTTGGCTTAAGAAGGAACCATTATAAAAGTGGTAGTGGTGTCTTATTCAAGCAGAGCTTACAGTAGAAGCCAAGTGTTTTACCTTCTGATGAATATGTTTGTTTAACGTAGCTTTGAAATACAACTCTTACAAAACCCTGCTGAAATCTCATTTGTAAAAATAATCTCCTAAAATCTCAGAACTCGGATTATTTTTGTTGAAAATGTTTTCTTCTAGTAAGGTAGTGTTGGAGCAACTGTGAGTGTCAGCCCTTGACAGTAGTATAAGGAGCCTGACACTGTTGGTGCTTACATCTAAGTCTGCTGGCAGCTAAACTTTCCTGCGCTTTTCCTTTTTGTTTGCTCGATGGTAGTTCAGGTTAATTGGAGTTCACATTCATGAACTTCAGTTCATGTCCCTTTGGACCAGAGTTTTGCGCAGGAGGATTGTACTTTGCAGAAGCTTTTCATCTTCTCTTAGCATATTTTTTTTTTTTTTGTCTGAGAAGGTTTGTATGACATTCTCTGTGGCACAATAAATGAAGAAAACAAGATTTTAATGGAAGCTGAAAACAAAGACCTGTTTCCTAGGTATATTCAAATCTGTACAGCTCATAAGCTAAGTCAGTTGAGCCACTTCATCAGTAATAAAGAGAATCATTGGAAAAAAGGCCCTTCTTGCTTTAATGGGCTTTTGTCAGCTCTGATTTGTTTTCTCAGTGAGTGTCATATGACTTAAGTGTATGTGTCTGTTTTTCATTGGGCACCTGAGATGGTCCTTCAGTTCTCAGTTGCCTCTTCATCAGCTAGAACCTGTTTGCAAGTGCTCAACAGCCTAGCCATGGGACTGTTGTGATCTCTTTTCACTAAACACATGGAGAGTGCCTGCCTTAGCTTTTGTTGCTCTGAATGTAAAACCAGTAGGTGTACTCACTGCCATCTCTTCCTTCTGTTGACTGGAAGAGGTATTTTCAATTGCTAACCTGAGGGAGGATGTAAAACTTTGCATGGGAGACTCCAATATAAAAGATCTGGCTAACATCACGGCTTGGTTGTTTTTTTTTTTTATTGTGTGTGGATTATCTGTTTGGATTGTGTGTGTGTTTCTACAATTCATTAGGTCTGGTTAACATCACAGTGGTTTTGTGTTTTGTTTTTTTTTTTTCTGCGTGTGGATTATCTCTTTGGATTGTGTGTGTATGTTTCTATAATTCATTTTAAGATCTAAGTTTACTTTTGATAGATTAAATTTTGAATTGATTTAGAGTCCAGATTAACAAACCTGTTTAGGCATGAAGTCGGTATTTATCCTGACAGTACTGTATTACACGTGTAGAAAGGACACTCTTGACTCTGTGGTATGTATGACTAGCAGGTTATTTTGTTACAGTACTAAGGAGTACTTTGTCTGAAAGCTTGTGGTTTGGAAGGAGTCTGTGACAGCAATCATACGGTCATCAGAGAATACTTCACTACAGGGTTCTTTCTCTGCTTCTGCTGTAGCTAGCTTTATCCAGGTTTCCTGGGAAGCTGACTAAAACCAGACTGATTTGAATTTCAGAAACCTCTAATGATCTACTGCTGTTCCCAAAATAGCTGACAGAAACTTCTTACCCAAATAGTTTTTATGCTACAGCTCAGTTATCAGGAACAGTGTGACGGCTGGAGTGGTGCTTCCCACTTGTGTGCTGTACTGGACTCTGGTCTGGAATGAGTGTAGACATAATTGCGTAGCCATAACTCATATGCATTGCCTTAACATATTGCATTGCCATAACTCCATCTTATGGCAAAATGAGAAAAATCCCTGGTTATTAATCAAAGATTTCCGATATGTTTGGATTACTTCTCCTCTGCTTTAAATTTTTTTGTTCAGTTTCGTATTTCTCTGTAGTATGTGATGGAACAAGGACAGTATTTACTCCAGGGCTTCAATATGCCCTTTGCTTGGTATTCTTACTTTAGAACATGTTTTCCATGTACCTGCATTTTAGGTTGGATTTGTTTCAAAAGGAGAATGCAATTGAACTTGGAATGGGAGAAAACACTGTCATCAAATAAAAATTTAATATTGGGTGAAAGTGTTTAAAAAAAAAAAAGGAAAATTTTGGCTTTGTTAGATTGAATTTGTCTTAAACTGGAAATTTGGTGAAGTCTAAATGGAAAATGAATACAGCAGTGATGCTTTCTTTACTCTGAAGGTGATTAATTCAATGGCTATGCCTTTATTTGGTGTTTGTCATAATAGAAAATTGTAATGCATATATACAAGGATTGAATTAAAATTTGCACATAATAAGGCATTTTTGGTCTGCGGGTTCCTGTGATCTCTATCTAATCAGATATTTTGAGAAACCCCAAACATTTTTCTCTATGAAATTACATTTGGAAAATTATTTGCTTAAAAGCTGTCATGTATGTAGGCTTTTGGATCATTCTGCACTGCTGCTTCCTGCCCCCAGCCTGAAGTACTTGTATCTGATGGGACCAAATGTGTAACTTGATGTCCTGCTTTGATGGATCTGGGTGATTTGATGACAGTCAAAAAAAAAATCCAGAGCCTGCCTGTGTCACAGAAATGCAAAGTATGTTATGTCTGGTTTTTTGGTCGCTCAGAACATCATTTGTCTATTGCAGATCATCAGTGCCACATTTTGTTCACTTGCCTATTTTGTATGCATAGCTTTACAGCATTATACCCCCTCTCCTTTTGTGTTTTGGTTAAGAAAACTGTTACTGTTAGAGCGCCATGACTTGAAATATATGAACAGGAGGAGGAGATGTGTTGATCCTTTAATTACTCTAAACTGGTATCTCACTTTCTGACCCTTATCAATCTTAACTGACAAAATGGTCAAAAAGGTGGATTTTTCTAAGTGCAAGCAAGAGGAGTAAGGTGAGGATTTTTCCTGTCCGTGTGAGTCTCCTTTATTTATTGTGTAGCTCCCTAATAGAGTCAACTGCTATTTCTTATCCCATACTCAGAAGTAGGCAATATTACTCCTGTTCAGCTGTTCCAGCTGCTACTCCATCAACATGCAGTGACATTAAGGTTTCTTACTATTTCGATAGATGAAGGAATGGAGGTGAGCTGTGTGGTATTAGCAAAGGAAATGGGGGACCTAAGACATAAACCCCTTGTTAGTACTTTGTTGCAGCATGTGGAAATGGACTATAGGCTGCCTCCCACCCCACAGGTACTTACTGTGAAGTGCAGGTCTTTAACATGATGGCAGTGAGATGAGTAATGTTAAAGTGAAATAAGTAATTTTGGGTTCATTTGAATTGCATGCACTTTACTGTAACAGAGCTTTAGGATTTTTTATGACCCTGCTTCCACAAATGCGTGTATTGGGCAAAGCTAACATGAAACAAAGGGTCATTTTAAAACGTAACCGCTGAGTTATCAAATGTCTTGGCCTCATAAAAGAAAGAACATTTATTTTTTTCTGTTATGTTTTCCTTTTTTAGAAATGTGTATTTGTGTGACATTTGTTTTGATTGAACTAAAGTATGCTGTAAACTCGAATTCAGACTGTGCTCTAGTAAGCAGTCTTCTGCCTGTGCATAGTTCACTCGTGAAGTCTCCCTTGACTGTTTTCTTCCTGAATATCTATAGCTTCCTTCACTGTTCTGAACGATCAGATCCCCTGATCTAATGAAAAGCAATGGAGATTTGAAACTATCAAGTGGAGTAATGCAGCTGTTTTGTTGACTGAAACTCTCTAGATCTCTATCAGAAAAGGGCACTGTGTTTGTCCAGAAATAAGCTAACAGATGTTTCACTTCAGTTTGCTTGATACCTTTTTTGCAGCTACAGTAACTTCCAAATCTAGTTTGAGTAATACTGAAGATCAGGTTTTAGTGGTTAGTCTGACGAGGCTAGTAGACTAATTTTAATAGTTTCTCATAACCAATGAAGAAGATTCAGCTTTGACAGTTTTTCTTTCTAAAACAGATTCTAAGATTGTATAACGTGTAGGTCGTAATGCAGAAGTGCCGTGGATACATGCATTTGCTCTTGCTCTGATACGGAAGGAAGATTTAGTGTTTATACTGTTCTAGTGTATGTTTCTTAGTGGGAGTTTCAGAGAATATAAATAATCAGATGCCATCTCCCAGGTAGTACTCTGTTTTATTTATGAATTGTGTCCATTGTTGTCAGCTTTCCTCCTTGCATGAGGGTACCAATTGTGATTGCTCGTTATGAAGAGTGGTGAAAAATCCTGGGAGCTAGTGGCAGGGCAGGAAATTGCTCAAGGCATGGAGCCTACTTTGCATATGAACAAGAAGTCTGTGTTCAGCTGTTACCACTAAACAGGTCTGCAGTCCCACTGACCCTTCCCAGTCTTTCTTGTCTCGTACACGCAGCATGTAGCCTGCTGTCCTAACAGAGTTAACCTCCCTTTGTATTCCAAGAGCAAGAAGGTACCAAGATCACTGGTATTCAGTTTTGTTGGGGTGACATCCTCTGAAGGGCATATCTAGATTATTCTGGCACTGCAGCATTAATATCAGGTGTTTTGTTTCAAGGCACTTTAAAATATGTCATGGCTCATACTTCAGCAGTTGTCAGTGAAGTAGACCTACCACCAGGTTGCCAGCTGTCTTGTTTTAAAATACCGAGATTAGGAGCCTCTGTGCTTTTGCCATGATGAACTGGTGAACTGCATTGGTGAGCTCAGTTATGCAAATAGTAACACAGCAGACTATTCGTTCTTTGGGGCTCTTAATATACTTCCTTCTGTCCTTTTGAAGCAGTGGAATCAGGTTATACCTGCTTGATTTACCTCCTGCTTTACCTGTGCACATCAGCAGGGATATTTTATCATCAGTATTTTGCTCCTTCCGTATAACATACGAACTCTGGGTGTCTTATGCAATGGCCTGTGGTGTAGCTGCTGTGTGCTGATCCTTGTTGCAAGTTTACTTTACAATTACTGTATGAGTAATCTTTTTTCTGTTTGTTAAATAGCAGATGGATTTAGTACTCTTTCTTCCCTTTTCAGCTACTATGCAAGAAAACAAGTGAGTTCATCAGAATTTGTCTGTGTACGTTCTGGCAAGCTGACTTCTCATTATTGCTCCAAGACTTTCACTAGCTTCTGAATTGAAACTTCTTATTTAGGAACTAGAACCTGTAATGAGTTCTTTTTGGGCAGAAGCTGTTTGTGCTTTAGAGTGGTGGCTCTGAAAACCTCTTTGAGAGAGGCTTTTGAAAATGGAAGGTAAACAGACCCACTTGAATGTGGTTTCTGCATTGCCACCAGTGCTCTGCAGGGGCTGCGCTGTCTTCTCTGCCCCAGAGTTAAGAAGAATTGAGGGTGACAGAGCACTGGAACAGGCTGCCCAGAGCGGTTGTGGAATCTCCTTCTCTGGAGATACTCAAAACCCGCCTGAATGCGTTCCTGTCCAGCCTGCTCTAGGTGAACCTGCTGTGGCACCAGGGTTGGACTAGATGATCTCTGAAGGTCTTTCCAATCTGCTTAAAAAGCAAGATTGTACTGGGAGTGGTTGTACGAGAGATTGGTTCTTGCTGCTTCTGAAGCACTCAGCACTTTTCCTCTTCAGGAATGCTTATGTATCTCAAAAAGCCTTGGCTTCAATAGCTTTTTTTTGTGGAATTAGACAGGCTAAGGTGAGATTAGACCAGATTCTATTATGCTTGCTGTATGTGTGTGTCAACTTGCAATATGATATTAGCTCTGTCTTTGCAGAGCTGCTGTTGCTAGTAGGTTCTGCTTTCTTGTTTTGTCTTAAAGGTAATTTTAGTCTGAGAAGGGCAGGCTTATTTCTGACTCAGTTCAACACTGAAAGCTTAAAAAAATCAGTCACTGAATCACAACAGATGGACTAATCCTGTACACGTTTTGTTTCTAGATTTCTCCCCAAACTTTACATAGGGAATATTAACCCAGTTAATTTTTCTTTAAATAAAGTGTATGGAGATTGAGAGCCATAGGGAGAGTACGTGTCCATCCAGGTTAAATCCATCCATGGTAGTATTATATTTGTTTGCACAAACGTTTGACTAGTGTAATTTTTTATATGGAAAAGCAGTTTTATGAAAACACTTTACTGCACTATATTTCATTGCTGTTATTGGACATGAGGTACAGCTCTAAATATTGCATAAAATGTCAACAGTTGTGTGAAAAATACTTTGAACTTTCAAAAGCAGGGAGCAACAATGCTTTGGACTGCTGTTAAATCAAATTCTCTCTATGTTTTTCCTACCCTTTCCCTTTCTTCTCCTAGGTGCATTTTACCTGGTATTTGAATATATGGACCATGATTTGATGGGACTGCTGGAATCTGGTTTGGTTCATTTTAATGAAAATCATATTAAATCTTTTATGAGACAGCTGATGGAAGGCTTGGCCTATTGCCATAAGAAGAACTTTTTGCACAGAGATATCAAATGTTCAAATATTCTACTAAATAATAGGTATGGTTGTTACTTAAAGTATGTAAGAAAATTGTATGTTAACAACATCTTTAAATCTTTCTTTCAGTCATCACAGTTCACCTGCTTTAAGTCCTTAGCAAAACTGGTTTTTTAGATTGTCTAGTTTCTTTAAAATCAGTTGTAAAAGACTAATCTGATAATGTTATCTGTTTAATACTGGATCCTGCCATTGTTTGTTAAACTTATCTGTGTTAAAACAGCAGGATTAAAACTTTTAGGCCTGGGTAAGGGGGAAAATTATCTGAGTTCAAATATATTAAACCAGAATTTTAGGAAGCGTTGGATGTGTATTCTTTTTACCATCTTATTTCAAGATGAAGGCTCGCCTGGTTCTTCATGACATAATTCTGATATGATCAGTCAGGATAATGCTTTAAAATCATATTCTGTCAGATGTGTTCAAACATACTTCAGCTTGCAGTTATAGCCATAATGAAATGGGGAGAAGAAATTGGTTTTTATTTCTTTGACCATTTGTAATTACAAATTGTATTGGTAAACATGCTTTTGTTCAGTGTGCAACAGCAGCAAATAAAAAGCCTGTGTGAAGTTAGTGGCTAACTTCAGCATAGAGCTGTTGTTCATCAAATCCAGCAGTACTAAAACCAGGGAGCAACTCTTAAGAGTGAGGTTTATGACAGCTAAAAAGCGTATCTTTACAGAGCAGGTAGTCAGCTTCTGGGATTTGCTGTCACAAGTGGTTTTCTGGGTAGTGTCAGGAGATTCAAAAAGAGACGTGATCGTTGACACCTGTTAAAGGGAATAGACAGGAATACCTGTTTTAGCATCCTTAACACGATGATTGTGGGCGGTGGTTAAGTGCAAGGAAGATGAGCCCTTAAGCGAGCAGGTTTACACGTTCTCCCTAAAAATCTACTGCTGCTGTTGGAGACAAAATACTGGTCTAAATGGATCAAGGGTCTCTTTTGGTAGGGTCCTAGTTCTGTCCCAGCGTTCTCCAAATTAAATTTTCCCCTTTTTCCTCTTTTATTTCTTGTAATGAGCTTACATCGGAATATTTTCAGCTCTGGATCCCACCGCAGTCTTGCCAGATTATGATACAAACTCTTGGAACAGATGTACACGTGCCTCCACATCACCCACTGTGCCCACACACCTAATCTTGCTTGCCTGCTAATCTCCAGTGGTGGTACTGTTTCACTGCACCTTTGGGAACTCAAAAGCTGAGGTGTAACCTGACAGTGGAGAAGAGTGCATTATGGTAGAGGTGGAGCTTTCTGTTGCACTGTGCTCTTCCCCAGTCCAGGATACAGAGTTTTTTTTCCCCTAGGTTATTTTTTGATGCCTCCACTGCAAGAAAAAATTGACAGTTGATCTGAATAATTTTAAGACAGTGTTTCTAAAATCCCATTACCAGTTACAGCCTGAAGCCAAACACATGGATTATGTATCTTTTAGGTGTGCAACTTTAACGCCTTTGCTCAAAAATTCATTGATCTTCCACAAGTACACTCTCTGAGGAATAAGCATATAAATTTGAGGGGAACATTTCTTTGTTTATGGGGGTTCTTCAGGTGCTCCAGCAATTCCAACCGCATCTCAGTGGTTGGGATGGAATGGAAATTATAACCTATATATTTATTATCACAAAATGGTCATTCTTACACACATCAGCAAGTCTTGCCCTAATTTGATAAAACAAAATTTATTTGAAAGTGACAGGAGTGTTAAAAAGCGAGTGAGTATAGGAAACCAAAAACCCCATGTAACATTCCAACATTCATTTCATGTATTAGAGGAGCTTGCAGATAGCTTTCTGTTTAAATCATCCAGACTTTACAGATGGTGGGGGGTTTCTGGTCATCGAGCAGTGCCTTTTAGCTGTTGAAGCTGCCAGGCAAGAGCTCTGTATCTTCTACTCTTCCCCTGATATATGGGAAAATGTAAGAAGGGGTCAGGGACTGTGTCATTCAGCGACTTGGCTGCTAGCAAAAATAGAAGCCCTTATCTGGTCGGTCACCCTGATTTAAAGGCTGTATTTAAACTTTACAAGAGCAGAACGGGAGTTTGACTGCTTCCTAGAAGGAAGTATGACTGCTGATAGTTGTTTGTTGTACAAATGCTTATGCTAGCAGTAAGGCATGAGAAAATAGCAGTTTACTCCCACATTTTTTTCCCTGCAGATTTACTGATTTGAATACTTTGCATTACACACATAAATTTTGACTAATGTCAGGTGATGTAAATGCCATTTGATGAGCATAGCTAATTTTGCTTACTTGTCTTCGCTATTCAGTAAGTTAGTGTATTTGTTTACTGAAGAGATGCATTGATTGTAAGGCATTGCCTCCTCGTTAATACGGTGTGGTGAAGATCAGTTGCAGCTGTCTCAATCTCAAACTTTGGCTGATTTTTGAGGAGGAAATTTTAACAGGATTAACCACTAAGTAGTTCTTTGCTTTTTCCACCAGAGGGCAGATAAAGCTTGCAGATTTCGGGCTTGCTCGGCTGTACAATTCTGAAGAAAGGTAAGATATAATTATACTGTGAAAAAACGTTCAGAATTTTAATCTTTTTGTATAACTCTTAAGTACTGTGAGGGCCAGAAAAGAAAGATGACTGTTTTGTTTAGAGGAGATGTTATTGTACTGTAATACGAGTAATTGCTTAGGAAGTGGAAAAAAGTGCATGTTGTCTTACACTGCAAAAAAACAGAACTCTCTTTGTGCAAGTGTGTTGCTTTTCCACGTGTTCTGGATAAATAACTGTAGAAAGTGGCCATATATTGATTGGAAATGAAGAGTTGCAGTCCTAAGTAGGCTGCATCAATATGTAGGTTTTTACTATTAGTTTCTGATCTTGTAAACCTCAAGTATATTCTTTCTGTTGGTATACCCAGGAAAAGTTTTTTTTAGGCAAAGGGAGATTTTTTTTTCTAACATAAATTAGTATACAGTTTCTTTTCAAAAAGCGTTACTTTTGTGTAAGATTTAACCTTACATTTGAAGAGGGTCATTGTATTCTTTAGGCAGTCAGTGCTGTTGAATCTGCTGGAAACAGAGATACAAGTTTAAATAAAAGTTATTCTGAAACTTCTTGCGACTTGTGCTTCTGTTGTTCTTGGCTTCGTTACGCTTGTACTCCAGGAAACAGGTGCACAGTTTTTATGATTAAGAACTTCAGTATTTACATTGTAGTGTCATGTGTTTTCACATGGAACTGAGTTTCCAAAATTCAAACTGAATATTCATTACGGTAGTATATACATTGGGTGGTTGGATACAGAGAATATTAGTTCCCTGAGCTTACTTTGATTTCTGCATGCCTAATTTGGGAAATAATATCTATAATGTTAGCTTTATGAGTTTATTGTTTTCTGACAGAGCTCTGAGCTTGTTGAACCGGATAGCATTAGTTTCACTGTCTTCTGAGCTGTTATTTCAGGAATATACATTTAAGTACAGTTATGAAGACTGTTGAGTATAGTAGCAGGGTAAAGATAATCTTAAGCAGCTGCTGAGTAATTAATTTTTGTTTTGGATGTACTTCTAATAAAAAGGGATTGATGCTATCCTACCTTCGTATTTTAACGTGCACCAAACTGACCTAATTTTTTTCCCTCTGGTTTACTATGTTTGTTACTAAACAGACAAACTATGTCTGTTTTCAAATTAATTTAAGTTTCGCTTGTAAAACTAACTGTTCATTAAGAATTGAAGGATTGAAAGTTCAGTGTCTTTATAGTGCAAGTAACAGATTTCACTGTACATCAAACAGCAACATTTTTACGCCATTATACATAAATCAAACCAAGATTAGAATGTAATTATCCTAGCTAATAGAATTGCCAGTTGAATTTGGGAGGAGAATTAGAATCTCATTAGTAGATTTTTGACAATTCTTTTGTCATTCATTTTCCTTCGGAGTAGCTTCTGACCTGCAGTAACAGATATAATTAATATATACCAGTAAGTGTATAATAGCTGCTGCATTAAATTAATGTATTTTACATTTGGTTTATTGTTGTTTGGAATTATATACTGTTCAAAAGGGTACAGAATTTAGTAGGAGCATAATGGGGAGGAAATAAAAATTTAATTTCAAGCAAATTCCCATCGGTTGTTGTAGCTGTGCCCCTTTAAATGTTATTCTGGTGGATTTAATATGTTCAGAGTAGGAGATATGACAGATTGTGTAAGAAAACATCTGTTCAAATAAAAAGCATTGTATACTAATATGTGTGAGTGGTGTATCTGTAGAGAAAATCCATACCATGTAAACATTTCATAGAGGAATGCTTACTTCAGAGATAAATATGATAAATGATGACTGTTTCCAAAACATACTACATTTTAAAAATTGAGGAGTTTCTTAATGAAAAAGAGACTTCAGTGATTTGGCAAAAATGATATCTGTACCACCGAGTATGTTATAAGAGCTTGTTAGACTTTATGCTACGGTTGTTCAAATTCCATACTTAACGTTACTCTGCTTCCTATTTGGAGTTACCTAGTGCTAGTAAGAGTGAATTATTAAAACTGAAAGAATCTTGGGATCACTTTTAAGACACCTTGGTTGAACCAAAACCTAACATCTGTTTTCTGCCTTCCATTCTGAATTATTGATGCTGTATCTCGGCCTGTCCACAAAAAATGTATGTCTAAGGTAGTGGAAATCTTTGCATTAGTGTGAAGGTGGAAAGGATTATTCCCAGTGACCAGAACTTCTGGTTAGAGCTGTAGGGAATTAAAGATGTTGTGAAATACAGGAAGATATTGGAAGCGTTCCAGGCTTTGGAATCAAAATTGTTGAAGGATGTAGTTCAAAAAAAAGGCTTCTGCTTAACAGAGGGGAAAGTGACTTTTTTTTTTCTTCTTTTCTGAATGCTTGTAGAGGTCTTATATTCAGTATTCTAATACTTAACAGTTGCCCAGAAATTAATACTTTTATCCAAGCAGGCCCTTCTCCTGAAATTATTAGCAATATAATAAATATACAGTATTGCATCTTCAATCTGTCCTTTGATAGCCTTGATCAGACGGTTACATTTGCTTTTGTGCAGTTGCAGGACTAAAATCAGGAAAAGGGAAGGGAAGGTTGTGTTGTTCTTTAAGAGCACCACAGAAGTAAAGTCCACAAAGTATCACTTTTTCAGAAATGAGATCGTAGTAAAATTATAGTCCTCTCTTTTTTTCCTCCCCCCAACAGCCGACCATATACCAACAAAGTTATTACGTTATGGTATCGACCTCCTGAACTTCTGCTTGGAGAAGAAAGATACACACCAGCTATCGATGTCTGGAGCTGTGGGTAAGAGTTTGGTACAGAAGTATAGCAAGCATAGAAACAAACGAAAAAATGAATGTTTCTGTCAATCTATATTGAAAGCCATGATGATGGAATTGTGAAAACTGTTTTACAGCTGCATCCTGGGTGAACTTTTTACAAAAAAGCCAATATTTCAAGCAAATCAAGAGCTTGCTCAACTGGAACTTATAAGGTAACTTGTGGGCCCTCATAATCTGTCAGATTTCTTTTGTTAGTGTTAAAATTGGAGATAATGCACTGCGAACATTTACAAGTACTCAGTTATTGCCCTGAGTGAGATGTTGAGAGGTTTTGAGGGGCATGCAAAGCAAGTGACTTTTGGTTGGATATGGAGTAGGGTTTTTTGTGAGTATTCTGTGGTCCTAGCAGCGTACAGTTGAATAGTAAGAAGGTGTTTTGTAGAGCAGCTGGAGCTGGCTATTACTGAAGTTGTAAAGAGAGAGTAGTCAAAATGCCTGTTATTTTTAAAGATGATGTTAAAACTTACTTGCAGCAAATCAAAATGAAAACATGGACAGTAAGGACAAATAGGATTTGAGAGGAGCAGGTACTTGGCATGCTACTGGCCTTGAGTTCTTGTTTCAAGTCTTCCATATACATACGGGCTTTATTATTTTTGTGGGAATATTTCTGTTCCCTTAAAAAATGCCAGACAGCTTATGGAGGTAAAAATTCTGTTTCTTATCTCAATAAATCTTAGAATGATATGCATATAACTCAGTGGAACCAGAGCATCTTTTTTTTTCCCTTCATTCAGCAAGCAAAAATTGCTCTTGATTCTGATATCATAATTGACCTCGTAAGTGAGGAGAGGTCCTCTTCCTAGAAACAAGGGGAAAAGAGGGTGAGTCCTACAGAATTTAAAGAACCGGAACAGTAAATGGTGAACATTATTTTAAAAAATGAAATTAATAAAAAAATATTATGAAGTTATATATTACGATGTTTTTCAAACCAGATTAAAGCCTAGCATGTTTCTGTTTTGTGTGTTTATTAGCTGGCCTGGAAAAATGAAGTTTTTAGGAGGTGCAAAGCGTATCAGCAGTCATTCTCAGTGTAAGGTGAATGAAACTTGCGAGTTGGGAAATTTTTGCTTTTCAGCACTAGATGGCATTGAAGTACGTCACAGTGCAGTCATTTGCAGTTTTTGCTCTTTTGTTGTACCTCTGGTACACCAAACTAAAACTTTGCTATATCTTTCTCCTGCTGGAAGCTCCTGTTTGTAGCTCATTTTTCCTCTTCATTGATGATACGCGTTTTTGGCTCTTTCAATGTAATACAACCAGTCTTATCAACATTTCTACCACCATCGTGTTACAGTCAACGATTCTACATTTATCCTTTCTAACTATGATGTTCAAAGATAGAGCTGAAATAAATTCTGATAGGAAAAGATAGATCTATTTTTTTTCTTTTCCCTCCTGAAAGTTACATACCCCAACCAGCGTAAAGTCAGATTGGTTTGAATAGCATTCAGGGCATAACTAGTAGATCATTAGGTCTCTTATACTAACGGTTTAAATGTAATAAATGGGAGGGGTGACCTAGGGAAAGGTACTTGCAAAATGTCCTTTTCATGACTGCCTGCATCAGACTTTGAAACCTTGCATGTATGGTAAAATGCCTCTTTAGTTGTTCTGCTCAGAAATGTGGTGTTTGTCAAGCTGTGCTTAGCTATCCTTGGTTGGAGAAAATGGGAAGGGATGGACGGGAGGA
Source organism: Chionis minor (assembly GCA_013398295.1). NCBI lineage: Eukaryota > Metazoa > Chordata > Aves > Charadriiformes > Chionidae > Chionis > Chionis minor. The sequence goes on from VZSF01003866.1 coordinate 43,162, forward strand.
ATAAGACTATGGGCAACTCGATTTGTGGAGGTAGATGAGGCTTGAGACATAAAACTTATAACCGAAGTAAGAAATATACAGGTTTCCTAGTGATCAGATCTTGCTTCTGCCCTTACGCCTTACTGAGGGGGTTTTTTCCCCCCCTTATGTCTTCAGTGTCAACTAAATTCTTATTGAAAAGTGCTTTTTCAGCCATTTGTACCTTTCTTCACTAGCATTGGGAGCTAAGGACATAGAAGTTAATTAGCACTTTAAACCTGGGCTATCCAGTTCTCCAAGTCAAATACCTGGACTACTGTTCAGATGCAGTTGCTTAAGCTTTTCAAAACATCTGTGTGGAGGATGCCTGGGGTGGAGTGAGGCAGAAAGAGTGGACTTCCTAAAGTAAGTTTAGTCTGTGCAGGGAGATTATCTTTCATAGACAATTCCCCAGTATTTAATGGTATTGGGCATTGGACAGTAGAGAAATTTTAGCTAAAAGGAACCTGAATGTTAAAATTAAAAATTATTTTTTGTATTCACTCTATGTGCATGAATTAAATGACAGCTGTGCTCACTGTGGTTTTGGATCTCATACCCTTTTTTTCCCTTCTTTTTGGTACAGCCGAATTTGCGGGAGTCCTTGTCCAGCGGTGTGGCCTGATGTTATAAAATTAGCTTATTTCAACACAATGAAACCAAAGAAGCAGTATCGTCGAAAACTGAGAGAAGAGTTTGCTTTGTAAGGATGAAGAATTAATTTAGTCAACTGTAATAGTGTTAAGTTTTCCTGGAGACTTTATAAACTTCACTGTTTTCTGGAGAATGAGTGTAGATTAAGTATAAAGAAAAATGGCTTTAGGTTTTTATCCTTCCCATGACACCCACAGAGCTTGTATTAACCCTTATTTAATAGGAGCTTCAAGAAGAGGGCCCTAGAATTTGAGCCACCTGTCAGCTTTCACTTAAGGAAACATTTGTTTTCCAGGATTGGTACACCTGCTTGTTGTCCTTGTCCAAAAAACAGCTCAGAGTGCTTAATTGTTTTTTTACTAGGACAACTGGCTACAGCTAAATATGTAGTCTGGTTAACATTACAGTCTTCTGGGTCATAAATTCATTCAACACAGATGAGTTATCTGAACCGTGTATTGTAAAATACTACCATTGGACTAGTTTTGTGCAAATATCACACATGAAAGTTACGGAAAACAGCTGTAAGCTTGTTTTAAAGGGTTTGTTCCCTTCAGTTACTGTGGGTTTCAGGAGAAATGTGTCATCCTGCTCATATTAATGACACTTAACATCTTTAAAGCAATAGAATTATCGTCCATGGACCAATCAAAACTGCAAATCCCCAGGTACTAAATTCCAAAGTGTAAAGTAACAATGCAGTCTTGGCTTAAAAAGGTGGGTTGTTTTTTTTTTTGTTTGTTTGTAAGGGTAATGTTTCAAGCAATTAAACCACACAAAGCAAAGGAAGCTTGGGATATATGCTTGCACAGGTAACAAAAGGTGAAGTTTATCTCTGCCTCTTACTACCAAGTTCAAGTTGTGAGTGGGTTTTGTTAGGATGTAAGTTATCTGAGGACTTAATGATCAGTTGCTTTGGAAGGGATGTGTTTATTAAAATTTTGCACAGAAATGTGTGATTGAAAATAAAAATGTGATGCTTTTCTCCATTTGTAGCATTCCACCAGCTGCATTAGATTTATTCGATTATATGCTTGCTCTGGATCCCAGCAAGCGCTGCACAGCCGAACAAGCTCTTCAGTGTGAATTTCTGCGAGACGTGGAACCATCTAAAATGCCTCCTCCAGAGTAAGTGATTTCCTTTGGTAACGGTCCTTACCTCTACAAAATGAGAACATGCCCCGATTTCATTAAGGTTATTGTGTTTCAGTTAAAGTAGATGGTGGCAGAACAAATGTTGATACTTAGGCTTGTTTAATGGTGGTTCTGCACTAAAAGGGTTGTGCAGCTGAGTGACTTTTACACCATGACAGCAGTAGTTGTGAGGATCTGTGAACTGTTTCATTTGTTGTTCCTAGAACTAGTTACTAAGTTAGTACCTTTTAAAAAAATACTCTTATATAAATGTTTCTAATGTTGAAGAACCATCATTTCCCTTTTATCTCTATCAGTGTCTACTTTTTTGAAGGGTTTTGAGGTCCTCCATGAATCTGAATTGCTTTCTTTGATGGTACAATGACACTGGGTATAGAATTCTGCAAAGGTACCTGAGAGTTAAAGTGAAATACTGTAAGTCTTTTCCTGTGGCAGATGAGATTCCTGGATTTACAGGCAGAAGTGAAATGCTTTGCGCAGAGTTTTTGCCAGTCAGATTCTCTGAGAGGAAATGTCCAGTAGGGTTCTTGTAGTGACTTCACTGTCATTTTAATCAGTAAAAATCATATTGGAACGGGCCCTGAGGAAAACAATGAAAAGGTATTACAGAATTTGCAGGCCTCATTCTTCCTTCAAGTTAGCTGTCAGAACATAGATCATTTGATATTGTTTGAGTAAATTGTACCTTCAAGGCAGCCTGTACTGACTTCTTTTTAATTAGTTAACAACTGGGAAAAATGTTTCCATTTTATCTAAGAATTTTATTAAAAGTCTTTTGAGAGTTACCAGTTACATACACATGGTTGTTACAAATGCTCCTGATACATGAGGCTGAGAGGTTTCATTACCTGAATATGACTGTATATATCACTGTCTGAATATCAGTAATAAGCAATCTTAGGCTATTCACTAAAATATCAGAACCACTTGTACAGTATGTTGCTTATGTGCATTTTAAAGTGGCTGAATGGGAAGAAACTTGGGGTTTCTCAGGGGCTTGGTAATGCATCTGTTCTAGAAGCTGATATATGGAAATTCACAACAAACTAATTGTTGCTGTCCTTTTGAAACTTAAGAGGAACCACACTCATGCCTGACAGAGCGTGCATGGGAAAGCATTGACTGTTCTCTTGAAAGACTGAAGTTCTGCTTTGTGAAGAAACATCTATTCATTCAAAGAAAGTGACAGTGTTGATTGCAAGGACTGCAGGACACTTCTCTCAATGAGTTCTTGCTTGCTTCCAGTTGTTTTTGACTAAATACTTAGCAGGTCTTGGACTCGGTACATGGGAAAGAATAAAGGAAACAGTTGTCATAATTGCCTTTCCAGTGGCTCTTGTCATCTGTCACCTAATTTTTCCATGTTCCTGGGTGAGGGAACTGCTCAGAGAGTTATAATAATATGTAACAGGAAAACAGAAGGCATTATTTTTAGTGCCATCTATGGGATGGGTCTCAGTGTTCCTCAGGAAGCCGGAATTAGGATGCTTGCAGAGAACAGTAATGGAAGGACGGAACTGGTGGCAGATGAATTCCTTAGGAGACTTTTGCCTCTGCTTTTTATCTGTATTAAAAGACTGGGATATCCCTTGTTCTTCCCAGTATCCTAACTTTGTAAGTGCTATTTTCTCCTGCAGCTTTTTTTCCTTTCTTCCCCTCCCCGCTTTCTTGGTTGTCTGTGCTGTACAGCTGTAAATACTAGATAGCCATGTCTGTTACTGTGGGCAAAGATTTGAACTCATGAGGCAGTAGTACTTTTACAAGCAGACAAAAGGAATTTGAAAAAAAAACCCCGAACCCTGAAAAAAACCACTTTCAAATGAAAAGTCTGTTATATCTTACTCTGCAAATTCTGTTTTGTAGCAAGTGTGCAGCATTGATTTTTGAAATCTTCAATTATGCAAATAATTAGGCTTTTCGTAAGTATGAATGCAAGAGAGTAACACTGATTGTCATTTTAAGATATATGTTCCCCTGTTCTACCAGAGGGACCTGTGCTTCTGTAATAGGCAATCAGTTATAAGATTTCAGCCAGAAAAAGCAGATCTGAGATTTTGCTGGCTTTGAGTGTTTTCTGATGCTTACCAAGTTCCAGTAGGTTCATTTGTAAAAAGTTACATTATGTCTAATTTAAGCGTTTATTTTACCAACATGGTGGGGGAAAAAAAAAATTAAAAGAAAATTCTGGGATAAAACTGATTATCTCTAATGATTCTTTGCAGCCTTCCTTTGTGGCAGGATTGCCATGAGCTGTGGAGTAAGAAACGCAGAAGACAGAAGCAGATGGGCATGACTGATGACGCAACAGCAGCTAAAGTCCCCAGAAAGGATCTTTCTCTAGGCATGGATGAGAGCAGAACCAACACCCCACAAGGCATGCAAACTTCTTCCCAACTCAAAACTCAGGGCAACTCTAGTGTAGCACTTGGTCAGTAATATTTTCGGTTCTTATAATTACCTTCTACTTGGATTGCACCTCTAGAAATTTTAGATGTTACTTTCAGAGTACTGACGTCTCCTGGATTCTTGAGGGAGGAACAGTATTGTAAGTTAAATCTTTGTTACAAAAGATTTACCTTTGCGTTTGGAATCTAGGTGTTCCTTTAAGTTTTACTTAATTTTTCAATCTGGTCAGAGCAACTACCTTGCTCTGTATTTTGAGGGGATTTTATCTCTTGCTCATCTATAATTCTTCTGTAATCCCACAAGTCAGCTGCTGCTCAGAGTTCCTCACGATCTCCATAGGTTGGAGGAGATTTATTGGTATTGATAAACTGATCAGAAGGCAGATTTTAGAGCAACCATCATTTCAAATGAAACGGATTCTCTCTGCATGTTATGTTACTCTTCAGCTTTCCAAGCTGTTGAGGCTGAACCAAGTTGTTAAAAAAAAATAAAAAAAATAAAAAAAAAACCCAAACAAAAACCACCCACACCCACCAAAAAACCCACACAAAACCTGGTATAACAAGAAGTAGCTACCTCTGTAGATTGCACAGCCATTAATTCTGAAGCTTAACCAAAGTATCTTGCTTGGAGACCAATTTTATGAACATAATACAAAAAGTAAAGTAATGGCTTCCTGTGTGGACACCATTTGAGATACTCAGCAGTTCGGTGCTAGTTCCCTCATAATAGGTAGAAATATACAGAGTAAGAATGTCAAATGGATACCTGATAAGTTTAATTTAGACCACTTTTGATTGTGCAAAGTGGTCATAAATCCTATGGCACTGCTGATGCTAGTTCAGCTGAAGAAAAACAATAAATGCATATTCATACGACCTGGAAATTCTTTAATACTATCTTGAATCAGCTCCTCATTTAACAGTAGGGCAGAGCTCCAAATGCTCTGTGCAGAGATACATAGAAAACAGTTCTTTTGTCATGTTTTATTGCAATTTATTGTCTCTTGCTCCTGTTCATCCTGTTTCTCACTGTAACCCAGCTGTGAGCTTCTGCCGTTCCGTATGTTTAGGCTAAAATTTTGGCAGCATTTTGAAGCATAACTTTCTGTAGCCCTCAAACTTTTTTCCGTCACAAATGAAGACTGTGTAGAAGTTTAAAGGGTCGAAAGGATAGGAGTTATTTTCTTTGTGCTTTTTATGACAGGTTAGCCATCAATGCTAACCATGCAAAATAAACTAAAAAAAAATAGAGAAGGAATCATTCAGACCTATGTTGCTGTTTGCCCATATGTCTAGGTAAAAAAGAAGGCAATTTGATTTTTCAGTGGAGCTTAGACAGCTCAGCATATAGGTGGTTTCTGTATTAAGCAAAACACTCCTGGAAGCCATAGTGCACTTAGATAATATCGATAAGGCACACTAAAGAACTCTGTCTACAAATGCATGTTTTAAACGAAACTGCTGCATTTGTTTTTGAGCACCTCAGAAGAAGAGGTTAAAAATACTGTGGATCAATTGTTGATGTTCTGATTCATGAATGGGAGCCCTGGTTATTGCATCGTACAATTTAACAGGAGCTATTTAGAGCTCAGTAATTCTGTTCTGGTAGAAACTGCCACGTTTTCCAGAATACGCTTTGATCTTGGAATGGACTTGAAACTAACCGAAGAGTGTGGAATAGGTAGATTAGTTGCCCTGTTTGGCATTTTTCTGCTGAATTTTCATTGAGAGTCTGAGTGAAGTTTGAATGTCGAGCGTACCATCCTCAGATGTTACAAAATCAAGTTCTATTCTATCTGAGTGAGAACCAGCAGTACAAGGCATTAGAAATTTATTTTTTCTGTATTGCCAAATAAAAGGTGGCTTTATTTTCATATTGATTTAAATATCTAAAATTATTGAAGTCCCTGGATCCTGCCTGAGTAGATTACAAGCACTTGTATCCTGGTGCGTATCCACAAGTAGGGTAGTGGGTTGCGGGTTTTGCAGCACCTCCCAGCTGTGCTGCTTTTAGTCTTGAAAGGCAAATACTTAATATCTTTTTGTGTGTGACCATATATTCAGACATGGCTTTGAATCTGCTATGAATTAATACATTGGTGAATTAGCAGAATGGCAGGGATAGAAGAGGACAGAACGTGTTCATGTTGGTCTGGATTAAAAAAATTTAGGGCTCTGCCAGCACAGTCACACACACTCGTTTTTTAACTACTTTCTCCTCTTAAGTCATCTGCTCATAGGGCATGTTGAAATCCCTGCTGCTTCACTTCTCTTTTCAAAATAAACTACCACAATGGGTGTTTGAAACTAAGAAACTACTTTGATATTCTGACTTCCTTACTCGTATTCCCCTGCATCATCATAATCTCCTCATACTTGTGGCAAACTCCATTTCGTTGAAGAAATTGTATATCATCACAAACCTGCATTTTCCTGCTACTCAGTGATTGACATCCTGTCCCTCAAAGTCAGCATTTGCTTTTGCATTTATACCGCTAGCTTCTGGGTCACCTAGAGCCTGGTCACTTGAGCAGGTGTTAGAATGCAGATGCTGAATTAGAATGGGCCAGAATATGACTGGAAATGCATTTTGCAGATGGCCACTTTTTAACAGAGGGATGTGATATGTCAAAGATAGGAAATTTTGTGGGATTGGAAATCTTACCGTTGCCTAAAGCAGGTGGCCTTAAGCCCCAGCTTAGTTGTATTGTGGAAAATTGAGCTTCAGCTTCATGTTTCTGTCCAAGTGCGTGTGCGCACCACCCCTTGGAAGTCACTTTCTTTATATTGGATCTTACTATTCCATTTCCTATAGATGCTCCCCCAAAGGCAGTTGAAATGTAAAAGCATTCCATTTCTATGTTGTCCAAATCCATGCTTTGCCGGTTGTGTCAGCCATGCTAGATTAGTCTTACTTTTGAGTTTCTGAAATGTGCCAGTTCTAAATAATACTTAAAAACACCTTTTTTGTCTTTAGCAAAAACAAGCACTGGACAGCAGTTAAACCAGAATGAAGTGGCAATCCTGCTAAACCTGCTACAGTCTAAAACAAGTGTTAGTTTGGCACAGTTTGCCCAAGTGTTGAATATTAAGGTAAACCCAGAGACTCAGCAGCAACTAAATAAAATAAATCTTCCTGCTGGAATTTTGTCAGCAGGTGAAAAACAGTCAGAACAGCAGCAGCAGCAGCCGCCGCCGCCTCCGCCACCACTGCCGGAACAGGAGCCTCTAAAACAGCCGACCGTCACGCAGCCTCCTGTACCACCTGCTCAGCTGAGTCAGCCTAAAGTTGAGACTGATGCTGCCCAGGCAGCTGTGCAGAGTGCATTTGCTGTTCTCTTGTCTCAGTTAATAAAGGCTCAGCAAACAAAACAAAAAGATTTTGTGTTGGAGGAGAAGGAAAACGGATCAGGAAATGAAATGTCGTTACAACTCAGGCAGCCTCCAGAGCCCACCACTCCTGCGTCTGTCAGCCGGGACGACGTGGAATCTCCGGCACCCGGCTACCCACATCTGATCAAGTCGTTATATACGTCTGCAGGTACTGAAAGTCTTCTTTGCTAACCGGCAGATACCTTGAGCAGCGGAGATGTAATAGTTTGGGGATAAAGAGTTAACATGTTAACCATATGAGTCTGTGTGAGTATAGGACAGCTGATTAAATCGATTTTGTCACATTTCATGTCTGGATTGTAGAATTTGTGTCTTGCTGTGACAGGTGCCATGCAGACAGCCAAAGATGATCCCTATCCAAAGAGGTACACAGGTGCCAGAAGTATTTCTGAGACAGTTACATTGATCGTTGTTCTGGGTGCTTGGGGTTTTCTTGGTGTTTGTGGTAGAGAAGACTGTCTTCTCTAGAAAGTTCATTGATGGAATTTGCCAATTTTGACTGTGTGTTTAGGTGAAGCCTGTTTTGGGGAGAGGTTATTTTACTTTTGTTTTTAATGCTAACTAGAGCAATTTATTAGTGTTAAGTTCTGTAAGTAGTTACGCATAACTGTTGCTAACACCCGTGGTTGAAGGTTTCCAGTGGGGTTTTCTTAGACTTCTCAAAGTTTAGAGCACTGTTGTTGATCTTTTTGGATTGCTATTTGAGGTTTATTATATGGCAGTTTAAGTGTTGCTCTGTGGTGTTCTTAGCAGTTGAAAGAAACACTCTGAAGTGGTTTGAGGGTGTTTCTTTAGGTTTTTGTGGATGGTTTTTTTTTTGTTCATGTGGTTTTTTTAACCTTACGTTTTGCTATTCCTTGATAGGGTGGCCTTTTGTCGTTCAAGACTTCTATTGCTATTTGCAAATCTTCTCTGATCCCTCTTTGAATTTTCTAGTGTTTGTGTGTTGCTTGAGGTATGATTTTTGTCATGATTTTTTTAAGGAACTTGTACCACTTTTATTTAACTGCTTGCGTGGTAATCTTACTTTGAGAAGAAACCTGCATCACCCTCCTGAGGCAAATGAGCTGTTGCCGTCTCCAAAATAGTCTGTCCACCTACCAATACGTTTAACTAATAAGTTAATGAGAATTGGTGTAACAAACATCTGTATTGTTCCAGGAAAAAGTCCTCTCCTTTCTGCTATTGTGTATTTTTATTCCAAATCTTTTCTGTTTCATCTGCTTAGGTCAAGAGGACTTGGTTAGGCAGCCCGAGATGAGGCTTCTAAACCGAACGCCTGAACAAGAACGCCCTCGGATCTTGCCTCCAGACCAGCGTCCCCCAGAGCCACCGGAGCCTCCACCTCTCACTGATGAAGACCTTGATTATCGGACAGAGAACCAGCATTTGCCTATAAGTAACTCTTCAGGAACAGATCCTCACGCAGGAGTGAAAGCAGCTCTTCTGCAGCTGCTTGCTCAGCATCAAGCTCAGGCGACAACGGAGGAGCCAGTACAAACAAGCGTGGATTATCAGGCTAGAGACTCCTACATCACAGGCCCAGACTACAAGGATAACTTTGGATCATCTTCCTTCTCATCCGCCCATTATGGCAGTAGCGATGGAATAGGAAGCGGATCATCAGGAGCATTAGAAAGGAGGAGCTTTCTTGGAAACTCGGATATTCAGTCTTTGGATAACTACAGTACTGCTTCATCTCACTCTGGTGGTGCCCCTCCTCCGTCAGCCTTTTCAGAATCCTTTCCCAGCTCGGTGACTGGTTATGGAGACATTTACCTCAACACTGGCCCCATGCTATTTAGTGGAGATAAAGACCATAGGTTTGAATACAGCCACGGTCCGATCCCGGTTCTGGGGAGCAGCAGTGACGCTTCCGCAGGGCCGGAGAGCACGCACTCTTTGCCCACAAAGATGCACAACTATAGCTACGGAAGTAACTTACAGGAAAATCCCAGTGGCATCAGCCACATGCATGGACAGACTTGGACTTCTCCTGCCCAAGGACCTGGCTATTCCCAAGGATACAGGGGACACATTAGCACATCTGCAGTGAGAGGGCGAGGCAGAGGATTACCGTATTGAGTATCTGTTTTTCCTCAGGCACATCATTTTTATCTGGAAAAACTTTTTTTTTTTCCTAGCTGCAGTTTAAAGCAGCAATTCAACAGACTTGAATAACGTTAATTCAACAGCTTTATTTTTATGTGGAAAAGGGTCTTGCATACAGTAGGAAAAATTAAAAATGCTTAAAGCTCATGCTGTCTGAAAACTAGATAAATTGATTGTACATGTTCACAAACTCTAGTTCTGAATTTTATTTTGTATTTTGGCAGTTTTAAGTGGATGCTAAATTTAGGGACATCAGCTTTTTATGGCACTCTTTCAGATCTTCTGAACTATGCACATTTGTGCTTTTTTTTGTAAGTTTGGACCAACTTTTATGTAAAAAAAAATTTTACAACAATCAAAGCAGGGCACTGATTTATTTGGTATTTTTCTTTTTACAGAACTACCTTTAGTCAAAGGTCACTGTCAGTCTTTGCACTGCTTTCAGTGTTATTGTGGAAGGTGTACTTTGTGCTCATTTCAGATAATAAAACACAACCTTTCTCTTGATGCAAAATTTTATAAATATTTGGTCAATGTTATTTTTTTCTTTCAAGAAAAAAAAAGAATGGATGTTCTGGTAAAATGTTCTCTCCATCTCCCAGGCTTGTTTATATAAAAACTGTTTTACTTGAATGGTAAGTGCCTTAACATGTAAGCTTAAGGTCTGCAAAAATTTGGAAGTACTTTATAGATCAATATGAAAATAATACCTAAGCCTAGGTAGTTAACAGGAAAATTCAGATAATAGCAACTCGAATAGTTCATAACCTTGTGCTGTTTACTTCAGGTGGGCCAGTTATTTAGAGACCTGATCTTATCGTGATGAAATCATAATTTTCAAATTGAACTTCATGAGAAATGATGAAAGCGAGGAGAAGAATGAAGAGTGTAGTTTTTCCTCAGCTCCCTCTTGGAGTTGTAGTAAGTGTTTTAGTTCCTCTGCCAAATAAACTACTGTATATGTCCTTACCAAGTGATGAAATAGTTTTTCCTCTTAAATGTCAACAGCAGTAATTACTTTACTTTGTGTGAAAAGCTGACACTGTCTTCTTTTTACAAGTACTGCATTATAGGAAGTAACCAAAGGAAAAATGACCAGTATTAAAAGCAACAGCAAAAACGTTTGACACTAGTTCTGATTCTCTGTAAACTTGTGATTGTGCCAATTAATCAATTTTATATTTGCTGTCCCACAGAACTTTTAATATTGGAATCGAGTCTCTCTGAACAACTGATATAATGACTGTAGTTAAAACTCTTACCAAGAGCCACTCCTCATATTAATTACAGCTTCTAGCATGGGGTTTTTTTTTTCCTTTGACAACAAGTGGTCTCTCTCCTGCAGAGAGGAGGTATGGTTATATTTTGCATGTACGTAAATAATGTTTTAAAGCCCATATTGGAATCAATTTTCCAACTGATTATCCAGTTGACAAATCGGTACCTTATGTAACTGAGTGTTTAATTATTACTTTTTAAAAAGTAAAATTTCTACTTACACTATTACAAACGCAGTCTTGTCAGTGAATTTTTGGTTTTTCAGAATAGAAGCCAAAGTTTGTTGGTGTTTTGTTTTGGTTTAGTTGAGAATCCTGGTTCTTACATGGCTAACTACCACATAGTAGAAACTCACTTCCCTAACTGCGTAGTGTTTGAGGATCTGGCAAATGAGAAATGGAGAGTGAGTCACACTGCTTACCATGTCCTTGTCAGTCTGGCAGTTGCCTTCGCTAGGCACAGTAGAACATCCTGCGATCGGAAAATAAAGGCAGCCTGGTCAGAAACAAATACTTATGACCTGAACAACCTACGCTTAAGAAAAACAAAAGCTTCGTGTGTGAATGACATTGCATTGGGTAGTTTTCCTTGAGTAAGGACACCCCCATAGCATTTTTCTGGTAGTAAAATTTTAAAGGCAAAAATCATTAGTGTCATTTAGTTATGGACAGTGTCAGCTAAGGCTTTTTGTTTACTAATCTTAAAAAAAAAAAAAAAAAATCCCACAGTGATACACACAGATTGCTTTTTTTATCAAAATCAAGCAAAAGACTTCCAAAGCTCTTAGGCAGTTGCTTTCACTAAAAATGTGCATCTCCTGCTCTGCAAATGTAACTACAGGTGATAGTTGGCTGAAAAAGCAGGTAAGTTCAAATGGAAGGTAGATCTCAGAGGACTAAATGATGTGACTTCCGATGCAAAAATGCAAGGAAGGCTTTGTGTCTCCTGCTGCTTCCCTTTTGGAGGTAAATTTTTAAGTCCTTTAGTTCACCTCATTTAATGCAGAGAAGTCGGTCTCTGCGTGCGTGAATGACAGTGCAGTTTCCTGACGGGTTGGCAGTACTCTGGTGTCGCATCATTTTGCCGGAATGGATTTCAGTGTTCGGCCATGGAAAAAAAAAACCCAGCACGAGTAATCCTGACTATGAGGAAAGAAGCAGATGCAATAGACAGTTGACTTCCAGATGAATCGGAAAGGAAGCTCTGGCATGCTGTGGCAGATGCGTGCTGCACAATGACTTGGCCCCAAATTCAGTTTAAGGATTATTGCTGTGGCTTTGAACACTTATGTGCCTGGGACAAGAGTGTTGGGGTGATTTGGAGGGAAAGTTGACATATTTCCGTATATGATAACTCAAGAGATTACCTCCTCTGCACCCCGTGGGATCTTCTCGGCTCGTTCGCCGACAGCTTTTGCTCCTTGGCAGGTGGAGGCTGTGCGTGGGCTCCATGTGGGTCAGGAGCTCTGCCCTCCCTCGGCAGGGTGGCCCTTGGGTGGGGTGTGCGGCAGGAGGATTTCTCCCCGTGGCCACGCTCCCCTGGCCCTGGAGTTGCATCCAGGCAGGTTAGCAGCCAGGGAACTGGCCGGATCCAAGGACTGTAGGTCCACATTCATTTGTACCAGACCTGTGTATTGGCTATCAAAATTTCTTTTGAATTAAATCACACGACAAGGTGCTTATGTTAGTCCAGAATTTTGCCCTTTTGAACAAATTTCACTCTGCAGAATGAGCCTGTACTAGTTTGGCATTTTACATCATGTGGCTGTTGCATTTTTGATGCAGTAGTAGACATTCTGAAAACCACATTATTTTTCTGCGGAGCCGCGGCTTATGTTACTCCCCCACCGCCCCTGCCAGTTCCTTTGGGTTTACGTTTTCTGTGCTGCAGTTTCCAAAGTGTGCTACAGAGACCTGGACACTACATCAAAAAGTAAGTGTTGTGTGTTTGTATTTCTAAATAAATGTAGCAAAATACTGTAATCACAGACTATCAAGTAGCAAGTACTTCATTATTTAAATTAAGTGGTCTTTAGCCATACCAAGAGGAAGGAAGTGAGCACGATTGGACTGCTATGACCATGACTTAAAACACTTGGACTATTAAAATACTTAAAATCAGCCAAAGGAAAAGGAAACAGCTTTTATCATGGATCGCTCGTTACCTTTAACAGAAGGAGCAGTGTTAGGGAAGAGGTGTAAAAATACATGTATCCTTAAAGGTTAATATAATTTCTTGGAAAAGTAATTTTAAAATGGCAAACTTCTGTATTTTCTTATGTTTCCATAAAACACGGCCTGTGTTGAGTTTTCTCCATACCCACGGTAGCGTAAGGTGCTTTCTAGAAGCAGAGGCAATAGTGCTGTAATGTAAGTTCTTACAGGTTTGAGTGCTCTTCTCCTTGTGCTTGGTGCAGAAGGCAGTTTCAGTTGTGGTGAAGTTTACACTTGGATGAATTTAATAGATAATTGTGCGGTCTGAAGTAACATAGGATACCTCTTGTCTGCGGGCAAATTAGATCTCAGACCATGAATTCCGTTTCCAAGAGAGAAAAATCTCAGATGTATTTCTTGCGTTCTTTTTGTTAATAAAACACACAAGTGTTTTACATGCAACATTTCTCCAGTCTGTTCTGTTACACTGTTTTTTACATGGGGAAATTTTGGCTGTTTCCTTTCTTGATAGTTTTGGAATGTTCTGTGTATGCAGAAGTGTGTCATGAAATTAAGGAATCGCCAGAAAACTGATTTGAATTCTGTATTTAAAAATGAAATGACCTTGGGTTGACTTAAAAATTGAACTAACTTTTGCTTATCAGGGTGAAGAATACTTTATTGCAGGAGTTATTTCAAGACAACCTAATTTAAAATAATCAAACTGTTATGCTTCAGCTTGCTTACTCTTTGTTATTTTAAGCCATTTGTATATAAAATTGTATGGTGCGGCCTGTAAATAAAATACATGAAAACTTCAAGTCTTTCCCTCGTTTTCCCTCTCTGGTTATTGAATGGCATTTTGAAAGAACCGTTGGGTTAAACTGAGATGGTTTTTTTAGGACCCAAATAAGTATCATTTTCTGTGTGTTAAAATTCTGCAAGTAACAAAAAAAAAAAAAAAAAAAACCAATATTGATGGTTACACTGCTTTTTCAAAGGAAAAAGCAGCAAAAAGCAGGCGGCGCGTTGGGGCATGGCTCGGGCAACCGGGGCCCCTCTGCCAGGGAGGAGATGCGGCTGTTCCCGGCGGAGAGGGTGGGTGGGATGTGTCTGTCATTCCGTCACGTTTTCCTGCAGCACCGTCCAAGCGGAGGTGCAGTTAATACGCCCCCACTGCTGTCTCTTAGAAGAGGGTGGGGGATGTGTGTGCGTGTGGCATTAGTGAGAAATCAAACCCCAAAAGCCGGGTATTTTCGGTGTCTGGCTACATGCGGGAGCCGCCAGTGAGGCGCTGCACGTCGAGCGTGGCTTCAGCAGCGCCGCTTTGAACGCCGGAGGCTTCTCCGCTTTTTTCTTTTCCCCTACTCTATCAGCTCCTCTAATGAAAATGTTGGCATCTTTCAATAAACACTGTATTTCCAGCCAAAAATAAGCCGCTTGCCATTATCTTCAGTGCTCTTGAGCTGCAGGTGGGACAGACTGGTGCTGTCCTCACTTCAGTAATTGGTCATTGATAAAGCCGTGAGGTGGGCGGTGACGGTGCGCTAGGAAGTTATGGGGCCAGCAGTAGTTTCGTCGGCGTCCTTAGACATTGGGCTGGCAAAATGCGTAGCTCTAGCCCAACCCATCTCCTCAGTCCGGCCACAATACTTTGGTATTGCCTCCAATTAAAGCCTGGATTTTCCTTCTGATGACCAATTCAGGCTGTATTGCATAGGATGTTGACTTGCATGTCGCGCATCAGGCACTTGCATGAAAATTTCTGGTTGTCTGGTCCTTTTTTCTAATGAAAGCTGCTCTTGCAGCTGGAAACGCGACGAAGCTGGCTCTGGTTTACGGTGGGAGTATGAACCTGCAGTGGTTTGAGAACAGCGCTGCCTCCTGTTTACTCGGCTGCTAGTGCCATGCGGCCACCAAGCTGTGCAAAAAGGCACCAGTAATAATTCCAGCGGGATCTGTGCGTGAATCAATATCCTCAGCTGCAAACAAAACAGCGTCAAGCAAAACAGGAGGAGAGCTGCAAATAAACTGCAGAACAACAGCCTGCAGCATCGACACAGAGCGAGGAATGTGTGTCTGCAATCGGTGGCAAGAGGGGAAACAAACCACCTCATGTCACAGCTGTGAATTATTGCCTGTTAGCTTTGAAAGAACCACACGATTTTGCAGAAACTTCTGCTAAATCAGCTGAACCGGCATTAGATTGCTCCTATTTTCAAGGAACGCCTGTAAGCTCTGACAGGCCATCTGGATGAAGAGGGATTACAGCCACCAAACTCCCCCATCACATGCAAGAAAATGCAAGTCAGAGCTCTTGGCAGCGGCAGCAAACGCTGGGGGAGAGACCTTCATTTTGCAAATGAGGGGGGCTGTTTCTTTTCCCAGTCAACTGCGTTCGGTTCCCTGGACCATAAGGGTTTTGCTTTTAAAGCCACTTGCTCATTATGGATGCTTATTTGGGGCTTTTTTTTTAATTGCCCGTGGAGAAAACTCGCAGTCAGTGGTATTTAAGTCGGGAGGAACTTTGAGTCTGAGCCTACGGTAACGTTTTCTTTTTCTTCAGGTAAAGAGGCCCTTTCGAATAGGCAACGTTGGGATTGCTTTTCACAGCACAGCTTCGATTCCGCTTCAACAATTCCTCTGTGCGTATTTTGGACGTACTATTGATATGGCAAGTTGTCCTAGCGTGATGAATGCGTCTTTAATTAGGACTTCTTGCAAAGAGGCTTTGTGAGCACTTTTTTTTTTTTCAGTATTGGAAAAGTACAATGTAGAAGAGACATAACTGAGCAGGAAAGGGAGGGAATACTTGAGTCTAAGTTTTATAGAAACCAGCCTGGGAGCTTCTGGTACTTCCAG
Source organism: Chionis minor (assembly GCA_013398295.1). Lineage (NCBI taxonomy): Eukaryota > Metazoa > Chordata > Aves > Charadriiformes > Chionidae > Chionis > Chionis minor. The sequence continues at coordinate 59,195 of VZSF01003866.1, forward strand.
ATACATCTGACAGCTGGGTGCTACCCTTAAGGTAACTCGAGGGGGGTTAATTGGCCTCCGCAGTTAATTTTGGATTTGTGCAGATGTGTGTCTCTGCTATACTCCCTCCCTACAGTACAGTGATAGTTGCTAGAAGATGTAGTTGGAAGTGAGCGTTTAATGTACAGGTCTAGCAAAGAAAAGTGCCTTTTTTCTTTCCTCCTGCAAGTTCTTTTCAGACCTGCTTTACAAACGTGTAAAATACATTAGCAGGTTCTGACATGGGGCAGGGGGGGGAAACCCACTATTTCTCCTGCCTTTCAAATACGTTCTGAGGATCTTCGTTTGGCCCAGGTGGCAGGGGCAGGGAAGGACTGATGTCTGCCTGAAGGAGAACAGTGTGCCCTGCCGTGGGGGCCCCTCTCAGCACCAGAGCCACAAGAACCAATGCTGTTTTTAACTCATTGGTCCATGCCAGGGTCGCCCTCTGCAAGGAATGGGCTGTACAGGGGTTTGGATGGAAGCCTGACTTCGGAGGGGGTTTTCTCTGAACAAGGAACAAGGAGAGGGAGATCCTTACTAATGTGTCCAGCAAGGGTGCTTTTACATTCCTTCTCCATCCTCACCCGTCGCACAAAGGATCTATGGGAGTGGTTCCAAAGCAGCGAGTTGGTTTTGGTGTTGGTGGGGTTTTCTGCTGTTGTTTCTCCTTGCTGGTGTTATCCTTCAGGGAGCTTTTGGATGTTAGAAACCACCATGAGACTTTGCCACGTCTGCTGAAGTACTGTGTGTCGCTCCTCCTGGAGTCCATGGCGCACCCCGTCGGCTTTCTTCACTAGCTCACTCTCATGTGGGCAAGATGTAGGGGAGCTTTCAGAGGCTGCACTGGGATGTTTCCCTCAGCTCGTCTCTCAAAGCTTAACTCCAGTAGCTCATGTTTTAACTTCCAACCTCAGAGACTAGTGGCAGGAAAATGCCTCTTATACAGGTCTTGGTTTTTTCGTATAAAATAAGGGACGGAACGTCCTGGCTTGAGGTAAAACAGGGCCAATTTTGTTCAGTAACTCTACTGAAGCTAGAAGCTAGGCCTCTTCTAACTGCTGAAATTAACAGCATGTTGTGCAGAAACTCTTTGCTCTCAGAGTGATGACCCATGTTTATAGTTGGTGACAAGGCATGGGATGCAGAGAGGCTCTTGCTTATACTTATTGCCATAACAACCAAGGGCAGCCAACTTTGGTATTTGCCCTATTGGAGAGTCGGAAGCAGAAAAGCCTAGAGGGGTCCCACCTGTGGAGAGGAGCGGACAGGACAGGTGACCCAAAACTGACCAAACAGGGTATTCCATCCCATCTGCCTCATGCTCAGTATACCAGCTGAGGGATCAAAGGGTCAGCCTGCTTTCTGCAATGGCCAGCATCTGAGGAGGACTCTGTCTGTTCAACTGCCTTTGATCCTGATGCATGCATTCCTGAATCCAGATCCAGAATCCAGTTCCTGTCCATCACTGAGTCTAGTCTGGGACTTCCCCAGTGCCTGCTGGTGATGTCTTTGTCATCCTGGGAGCTTGATACGGTTTTGTATGTATTTCATTATTTATATTTTTTTATTAATATTCATTAGTTTTGTTCATTCTAAGCTCCTAAGTCTCTTTTCTCTCTATCCCTCTTCTCATTGAAAAGAGAGGTGGGGGAGAGCATCTGTCATTCCACATGATTGGGCCAATCCAGCCCAAACCATGGCAGGAGGAGACAAGGCTTCACCTGCTGCAGACTTCACTGACGCAGCTGTCACCTGGGCTGGTTCTCTAAATGAAGAAGAATAATGCCTCAGCCAAAAAAATGCCATCAGTTTCAAGAAATTGCCAGAATTTGAGTCACCAGAATGGCCCAGCCCTGTGATAAGGTTTCCCACCACACTACAGCTGCTCATCCAAGCCTAATTCCCTTCTGTTTCACTGAGATACGTGAGTAGCTATGTTGATGCTCCAGAAATACTCCAGGGTTTTTTTTTCCTAGCTATTGTTTCAAATTCTTTGATGTACCAGGATACAGGGGAAAAAGCATATGCAACAGGTTGTGCAGCCGTATGCGAGTTCTCTCCTTTGATCCATTCCGTGACAAAGATCTCAGGGAGTGAGAAGGGAAGAAGGGAACAACCTCACCTGTCTGGCTGAACTCAGCTGTGCCAGGCGATGCACTTGCTGGCAGGATCCACTTTTATTTCTAGCTGGGGAATAGAAGTTGTACTTAACACTGGAAAGCTCAGAGTGACTTTCTGGTAAAATGTGAAGGAAGCACCTTCCTGCCACACTTGTGAAGTTAAAGATTCTCCACGTTTTTACCTGAAGAAGGCCAGAGTCATTCGCTAGCATTTTTTCTACACATTTTTCACTGTGACCTACTTCAGACTCTCCACAAACAAAGCACCAGTCTGGGACTTGATCCAGCAACAACCCCTCTCACTGGCTGCCTCCTCCGTGCCCTCCTGGCTCACGGGGGTTCCTGCAGGGCTGGTGCCGTTTTCACTCCTGCGAGGATGAGGAGGTCGGAAGGTCAGGGTAGGGTGAGGAGGCAGCGCTCTGCTGCGGCGGGGGCCTGGAAGCGCTCAGAGACGTGGTGGCACTGTGGCATCCTGCCGCCTTGCAAAGAGGTTGGTTTTGATCAGAACTTCCTTCACGGAGATGCAGCATCTGGACTGTTTGGATCCAAGCCCTGGGCATGCATCTGTTCGTTCCCGGTCGGAAGCATCGTTTGCTTCCTGGAATATTTGAAACAGTGTGTCACTGGTTCAACGACAAGTTCACTTTCAGCCGTTTGCTGGTCACCTGGAGCATGTAACCATGCAGCATCCACCAGTGTACCGTTCTTCACCCTGTCGGTAAGAAGGGAATACCTGCCTCTCATCAGCACAGCCGGTAAACACACCGTGACCCTTCTTTTCGCATTACCTTGGAGGGGAGGGGGTTTAGAAAAATTCTGTTATTTTCCGTATGGGAATCTGGGAGAAAGGGGCTTGTCCGAGGTCACACAGGATGTCTACAGCAAATTAAGAGCCAAATACGGGTATCTCGTGTTTGTTTTGCCTGGGTTACAGCCGCGAGTGCAGAGATGAGCATGCAGAGGGTCCAGGTTTTGTAATGCCGCACCAGTATTTGCCTCTAAATTGTAAGTTCCAAGACAAGGTAAAGTGGAGGTCCTCTGCTCTGGAAAGTCAAAGGAAGCTCCAAAATGCTTTTCCAACAATATTGCTAGTCTCATGGAATCATGTTTAGATTATAGTGTAAAAAAACTAAATATTGCTGTGTAGCGTCTTTAAAGGCAGCACTACTGATGCTACCTTTTGTATGTTGCTTTTATTATTCCTTCCAGAAAAATGGGGTTTGCATGCTCCAGCTTTTGCTATTCCCCAGTTCCCTCCACCAATGGATGGCCAATGGAGGCCAATGGATGTTAATTGTTTCCAAAATACAAGATACAGTGACGTTCCTCAGGGGTCGATACTGGGACTGGTGCTGTTCAACATCTTTGTTGGTGACATGGACAGTGGGACTGAGTGCACTCTCAGCAAGTTTGCCAGTGACACCAAGCTGTGTGGTACGGTTGACGCACTGGAGGGACGGGATGTCATCCAGAGGGACCTGGACAGGCTTGAGAAACCTGTGCAAACCCCATGAAGTTCAACCAGAATAAGTGCAAAGTCCTGCATGTGGGTCAGGGCACAATTCCATGCATAAACACAGGCTGAGCAGAGAATGGATTGAGAGCAGCTGTGAGGAGAAGTTGGGGGTGTTGGTGGATGAGAAGCTCAACACAAGCCAGCAATGTGTACTTGCAGCCCAGAAATCCAACCACATCCTGGGCTGCATCAAAAGAAGCGTGGCCAGCAGATTGAGGGAGGTGATTCTGCTCCACTCTCGTGAGATCCTGCCTGGAGCACTGGGTCCTGCTCTGGGGCCCCCAACACAAGAAGGACATGGACCTGTTCAAGGTGGCTCCAGAGAAGGGCCACGAAGATGATCAGAGGGCAGGAGCACCTCTCCTGTGAACAGGGGTAAACGTTTTAAACTGAAAGAAGATAGATTCAGGTTAGCTATTAGGAATAAATTATTTACTGTCAGTGTGGTGAGATACTGGAACATGTTGCTCAGAGAAGTTGTGGTTGTCCCATCCCTGGAAGTGCTCAAGACCAGGCTGGATGGGGCTTTGAGTAACCTGGTCTAGTGGGAGGTGTCCCTGCCCAGGGCAGGGGGTTGGAACTAGATGATCTTTAAGGTCCATTCCAACCTAAACCATTCTATGATTCTATGATAGAGCACCAAGGCTTAGGGTAGATGAGATGATTTCTTGTTCCATCCTGAACAAGTTGCTTAGCCTCTTTGTGCTTTGTTGCTTGTCCATAAAACACGAATAAATAGTTGTACCCTATCCCTCAGGACCAACATCAGAATAAAAGCATTGCCTGCGTTTCTCAAAAATGTTGTTAAGTGATAAAGATCATTGGAAAAATGCTGAACTTCTTCCTTCACTTAACAACTTTTGTGATCTGCATTCCTGCAAAGCAATGTATGATTGAGAGAACAGGACTTCTGCTTTGCAGCTGACTCAGTGGCAAAAAACACGTGGAAGCTGCCGAAGTGGAGCTGGCCATCCTCTGCCTTCCTGCCCCAGAGTTTAAAATGAAAACACACCCCCAAACTGGGAAATAAAGGATGCCGCGTGCAGCGCACAAAGCCAGCAGCCGTAGCTACCCGTGTGCAGTGCTGTAACCTTCCCCACCCAACAAATACTCTTGGAAACTGACGTCATCTCCCGGCTGGAGTCCTTGCCCACAAGACAAGGCAGGGGGGCTGACTGCGCAGGCACCTTCCTGCTTTCTAAACTGCTACTGCAGAACAAAGATTACTTGTGACCATTTATTTTAATACCTGTTTTGTGAAAATCATTTGGGGGAGGGGGGAGGAACAGACTAAGAACTACAGGAGACATGGGAAATGAACAGAAACCTACAAATGATGCATATGAGAAGTAGGGTAGTAAATAACAATTAAAAACTTATCTGCAGATGGTCTGGTGATTCCACATCAGGAAAGTATTACTGTAAACCTGGCAGACTTTATTAGAAGCTACGTATGTTTTTCTCCCCAGATTGCTTCTCGTTATGGATTGCAGACCCTGCTCTGAGACTTCCAAGCAAGCACATACAATTACGCAAGACAGTGAGAGAAGACATGCAGGTAGTAGTCGTAATTTTTATTTGCAAACTGTATTTGCAATTACAATATTGCCTTTTGGGAACAATGACAAAAAAACCCAACCCAAATCCCACAGAATTTTGCAGATCTGCTCTATCAGAAATTCAACCCTATTTCAGCTTCTAGCATCATATAAACCAGAGATGGCCTTGTCTTTCAACTGATCTCCTGGGAGGCTCCAGTTTGGGGTTTTGTTTTGTTTTGCTCTGCTTTGTGGTGTTTTTTGGTTTTGTTTTTTGTTTTTTCTGTAAGTACAACATTTAAATCTCTGTTGTAACAATGCAAGTTCTTTACTGACATCCAGGGAAACCTTCTGCATGCTTTGTTGCAGTGTCTGTCGTTTGTTGCTACCTTGCAGCCTCTGGACTCTTCTTTCTCCTTTCTCAACTCCTACATTAAGGTTTCAGTGTTAAGGAGCTTTCGTATCCTAAAAACTATTATGTTATGCCTTTTGTTATGGGCATAGCAAAGCAGCAAAGTAAAGCCTTGCTCTGCATCTGAAATACAGTGCTTTCTGGGTTTATTTAAAATGTAGGCATATGGCTAGATACAGTGTGATGAAAGTAAGGTGCTCTTTACTTTCCAGAAAGGTTAAATGTGAAATGCAGAAAGGATATGCTAATACGAAGTCCGTGACAGGAAACTGATTTTAACAATACCTCATATTATTTTAGTATGCTCAGAGTATGGGCACACAGATATGCTATTTATATGAAATCGTAATTTCATACAATTAATTTAAATACGGATTCATATGCATGAAATTTATATGTAAAAATAAAAAGGAGCTATACCTCATCACGGTATAGTTAATAGACTGACAAGTAAATAAATTATTCTTTTAAAATTTTTTTTTGAAAACATTTGTTTAAAAGTGTCTGTTGTCTTCTTTGAAGTCATGAATAAAAAAACAATGTTTGAGAAAATGTCAACATTTTAAAGACAACATAATTTTAACCAAAATCTTTCGGTGAAACTGGCATGACTACCTAAACAGTCATCTTCCTGTCTTGGTTAAAATATGTTTCTGCCTAAATATTTCATCTGTATGACATGTTTGTGGTGGCAAGAGCAGAAGGAGAGTAACCAGCATCCAACAGAAATATCGTTATTGCAGTCCATAACAAAATAAGAAAGTTGGTAGCTTAAATATTAGGTGAGATCATCAATTGCCTCAGTAGAATTGGGAAGAAAAATGTGATGAGAACGAGAGGGATCGGTTACATTAGCTAATTAAAAATAAAAACTGGAAAACCTTCTCCTGACAACAAAAGAGGCTGCAGCTAACAGGAAAAGGTGAGGATTTCATATGCAGAATAGAAAGAACATCAAATGCAGATGCTTCACTGACACTCAATTTGAGGGCATCTACTGCTAGCTGCGTTTTAAGCGTGATATTGATATTCAAAACGCAGGAAAAGTGGATAACCGACCAACTTTTTACACAATGCAGAGACAACAATTTGATAAGACAAAATCAACAAGAACAACGTACAAGCATGTGCTTTGCTGCGCGGCGGCTGTTTAACAGGACACTGGCTCGACCTCTTCCAACAGAGTACCGTTGGGCTGCACGATGCTTTGACAGGCTGTGTAACTCCGTTGGAGGATTTCACAGGATGGGAGACAGAACACATCAACAGCAGCATTATTAAATTCGTAAGCACATAAACAGACCCAACAAATTTGATTATATTCCGTATCGGCAGGATTTTTGCCAAGTGGGTACTCCAAAGCGTACCGGGGAAGCTGGCAGCTCCTACTGTTCTCCAGAGCAGGTCTAAAACCATTCCTACGTGGGAATGAAAAGGCTGCCCGAGTTGACATTAAACACTCTGTGGTTAGTCAGAAAAAGGGAGAAATCAGGTTGGTAACACTTGTATTACACACCCTGTGTTTTGCAAACCATCATCTACATCACGCACTACATTGTGTACTGTTGCGACTATTGAAAGCAGCGCTTCCGTATTCTGAACGCCACTAGTGATGCGTTAACATTTTTAGGCTTGAGCTTCTGTAGCTTTTTAAAAATACGACCCGTGAAATGACTCGTAATTATTATGGTGACAGTATTATGCTCTGGAAAGAGATTATGCAACTTAAAGCTCCTGTCCAAAAAAAAAATCCCCAACCAAAATAACCTGAAGACCCAAAACCTCGACTTTGGAAGTGAAATGATCAATTATTTTTCTGGTTTGAAGCACAGAAAGTTTATTACAATGCCCTTCAGAATATCGTTGTGTATCGCTTTCTGATGCATTAATCTCAAAAGCTGAACCACATTTGTCTCCAGGACATGAGAAAGCAGATGCTTCACCAGATTTAGGCATCTATTGGTTATGAAGATACTGGTCATTAAAAAAAAAAAAAAAGCTTCATTAAATTAATGGCTAATAGAGCTAAAGACTGGTTTACTCCGTCATAATTGCTTGAGAATCTTCCACTGAAAGGGGCTACACTTTCGATTACGGCATAAATTATTTCCATATGCACTGAAATTCAATAGTATAAGTATCCGTCTCTATTTCTTAGGAGCCTGTGACCTCCACTGCTATAGTGTCGTGCATGAAAACTTAGACTGTCACCTTAGGTTGAAATTGTTCCTGCTGTCATTGTAGTTTTTAGGTCAGATAAAGGATGAAATCCAAACCCCCATTAACTTCAGCAGGGATTTCCATTTAATTCTCCAGTGACAGAAATTTCCCTTTTGAAAAAAACTACCTTCTATCTAAAAAAAGAAAGGTATAATTTGGCATACTTATTTGGGCCACAAAAAGCTTGAAATGCAGGTCTCCTCAAGAGCTGTGAACCACACAAATGTGTGGATTATTGAAAGAAATCACAGCGATCCTCAGTTGTTCCAAGTCCTTGCATCCTAACAACGTAAGAAGTTCTGCTAAGAGCAATGTTTCTATTTGTATTCTTTACAGCAAATTTGTACAGTGCTCAGGAAAATGAAAGTGGTTTTGCAGGCTTGTATCAGAATCTGGAACTTATAATGAATAGCTTTAGCACAGAGAGAGATGCTCACAATTAAACAGCTACCGTTTACCTCTGAAAAGTTTATTCATGAATCAGCTTTAGGGAATGGAACAGGGGAGGCCGAAAATACTGGGTTCTCTTCTATCATTTAATCATACAAAGGCTCAACCAAGACACCTTCTCTTGCTATTCCTTATTTCTCCCATTTGTGAAATGATGGAATAATAGTGTTACTCTCTCTAAAGGCTGACGTGATGCTTAATTAAAAGTAATCAATGTGTTGGTTTTGACTTTATATTAAAAGTAACACTCACATTTGTAAGGTGAATTTCTGTTTAGAGGAAAATAGGGATTAAAGTTATTTCTAGAACTGTGCGTTATCATTCTACTAGTCGCTCAGATCTTTCACATTGGCCTGTCTGGAGCAACAGGGAGGCGAAATAATGAGAGATGAGCCCCGATTTCTGAATCTGATAAAAAGGGGTTGTTTGCACCTCTGAACAGAAACACAGGAGATGGAGAGCTGTAGACTTCCACCAAAATACCACACTTTCTCTTGAAATCAGTGTGATTTTTATTTTCCAGGTAGTAGCTCTAGTGGAATGGTCTTCATAATGTAAATGTTCACTGTGCTTCACCATTTCCCAAACATACTTAACTGATTTAGGTACAGAAAATTTGGACAATTTTGTTGATTATTTTAATGACAGGAGTAAACTGGGCTTGCTCAAAGGAGGATTATACAAACTCTTAGTCAACAGCTCCATTAAAGAGTATTAACAAAGACTACAGAGACGTATGTCCCCCGGCGTCCCTCCCCTAATTGTGGATGCCTGGGAGCATGAAGGGCCAGCAGAAAGTGGCCTGGGAGATGCTCTCCCTCAATGGCATCTTGCCTCTGCCACCGTAGGAGGAGAGAGGAGATAAGTTCTGGACCAGATGATGACTGGTCTGACTCCGCCGTGGGATGCTTTTTAATTCTCAGGAATTTAAACGAAGGACGGACAAAGTGACAGCAAGCAGATGTCTGTGTTTACATGACTGCAGGACAGTCCTGGCCCAGCTCTGCCTCGCTCTGGAGAGGAGAGGGAAATTCCAAGAAAATGCTGTGAATTGTTTTAACTCTTCCTGCTTATGAGAGAACAAATGCAAACGCTGTAATGAAGGCACTAAAGATGTGGTAGCTAATGACTAAAATTCTGGAGGGTCAGTATTGGAACGTTATGATGTTTGTGTTTGGGGTATTCAAGGAGTTTTTATTTTAGCTGCTATTTTAAACATTGCACTAAGAGATGAGGAAACACAGAGGGAACATGGAGCAAGTACCTTGGTATTTTAATGCAGTGAAATGTAAGATTGCACATAAAGATCAATGAAGTTGGTGACATTTATAAGACACAAAAAGCTGGAATGAAGTGACAGTGAAAAAAGACTGCTACCTTCCAGTGTGCTGCTCAACGTGGGGGTTAATATGATACATAAGCAGAGGAATATTAATCAGTAGGATTTTAGTATATAATTTTAATGATTTTAAAGTAAATCATTCCCTTAAAACTTACTAGAAAAGCTTCAGAAAACAGGCAGAGAAACAAACCAGTCCCAGAAAAAATGTCCTGATGTGCCTTTAATGGCTGTATTTAATTCTTGCAGAGAATATGCAAATGTTATCACCTACCTTAAATAGAAATTTGATACATGACACTCTAATACAATATAAAAATGTAAAATGTAATCTGTTGATGGAAGCTAATGTTAGATGAAGCCAGCCTAGATAGAAAGCAGCTTTTTAAGTGACAGCAGTTGGGCTCGGTATCAACTTCAATTGGCAGATGTTGGTATGCCTGACACCTGAAATCTTTCCATATTGGATATCTGTGTTCTGGTCTAAACAAAGTTATTGGTTTGATGAGGGAGTTCCCAAGTAAGGTTTAGACCTAACATTGTGCAGAATATCAGTGTAAGTACTTCCTTCTAGCACTGACTGATGGACAAGGGGTTTTGGGATTTGATAAAATCTATGTATAGTTTATTAGGAAAAAAAATAATTCACATGCTGCTTTAGTTTATGGAATCTACATTTTACTGGAAAGGTCCATATTCCATATCTCTAAGCAAACTAGCATCATTGAATCCACTCTTTGAGACTTGATATGCATAGGCTTTGCTCAGAACTTTAAAAACTACTTTTCTTTACTGCTTTGAAAGCTTGAAATTTGGAATTAGTAAAAATAAATAATAAAATAATAATTAAAAAATCCAACAGGACAAAGATAATGAAGCAGGAGCCTGAAAAAATTTGCAGGAAGAAAAAAGGAGGAAGATACAGACAGGTTACAGATGCGCAGTACCTTTGCAGATCACACCACAATTGACATTGCAATAGCAGTATTATTACTCGCAGGGAGGTTACTAGTAGCTTCTGTCCTGAGATTCATTGTTGGAAAAGCTTGCTTGAGTTAGCTTTCTTGTTTCAGTCACCAGAAAATTTAGTTTGAAACACGTTTTAAACTACCCAAGCTCTAACTCCTTTGACTTGGAAGCGCTTATGGTACCTGCTTTGTCAGGAGAACTAGGGGAGCAGTGGTAGTTGGCTCAGGATGGAAAGATCTTACTGTGATACAGATGTCTCCGAAGGAGATAACATATGGATGGCTTAAGTCACAAAAGAGTGGAAGTGTTTTAAGAGCGAAGTATCTGGTTCAAATGGAGTTGCAGACAAAGAAAGAATATGGGATACTCGGTGGAAAGGGAGTCCAGAGCAAAGTGAAGACCTGCCCACAAAGAATGTTGTGGAGCCTGTGAAGAAACAGAATAAAGAAATAAATGCAGGTCTTTTAGTACCTTTCTTGAGCTTTCTACTCCTTTGTTTCACTTATGGGAAAACTTGCAACACATTCCGGACTCCTGCCTGCTTTGTGGTACTGCAAAAAGGCTCATGCTGAACTTCCAAGTGCAATGCAGTGCTTCTGAAGGTGCAGACCCTTCCACTAGAGTCTTCTTGCCAGGAAGTGCCAGAAAGGGAACTCTACTGTACTGATAATCCTCTCCAGGCCTGTAAGGAACACCAGGAATTTGACTAGTTGTTTTGGAATGCCTACATAGCAACAGACTGCTCACTGGTCAAGGCTTATACTTTGGTTAGATGTGTTTCTGCTGATTTTCTCTGACACCTCAATACAGTTAGAATGACACCAGAACTTTGCTTTTTCCTCCTGCTCATTGGAAAGGTTACAAGACTGAGAACAGTTGCTCTGTAGCAAATCTTCTGCCTGTTTAAAAGATTCTGAAGTAGAATTTAGCACTGAAGTAACTGGGCCTGGACTGAAGCTGAACTACCTTTTTTGTCTGACAGTAAATGACTAACTATGCTGAACAGGAAATGCCCCTATGCACACAATCTTTCTATTTGTGCTGCTCATGAAACTTGCTTCTCTCTGACACACATATCTGCTTTCTTGTCATTCACGGATTGAAAAGCAGCAATGTTCTGTGGCTGCTGAAGGGACAGTACCTGACTTTATGCTTTCATGAGGTAGTTTTCCTCCCTCCAACTTGGTGTATTATTATATCAAGGATATGCTGAGTGGAAATACAAGTATTTAAGAGATGGTTGCATTGGGAAGCTACGCGGAAGAACTGGGATCAAGATGACAGTTTTCCCACACCTTTTTCTGTTACCTTCTCAGAGTGACTTTGCCTCCATCTTTGCAATGTTTAGCACAGATTTGGGCACCACTTGTCCACATGCTAAGAAGGGAACTTTTTCTTAATCTAGAGAGAAGAGCTGGTAGAGCTCTCATTGTACATCTGACAACGAAGTCCACCGCTCAATCAATGCAGGCTTGTTTAGGTGAATTGGGAGGGTTTGTGTGCACTTTTCACTTGTTGACATAGTTCCATCATCTCCATCAACGTAAACCAACAGGACCATTACTGAACTGGGTATGCTGGATGGTTGAGTGGCACCAATACCACCAAACCCTCCAGCAGACAATTATTGGTAGCAGAGCCCTGAAAGCCCTATTCCAATGGAAGGGGCAGGAAAAGCAGGCTTATTTCCATGGAAAACCTATGCAGAAAAGCCTTAACACAGACAGTTCTGAGAAAAAAAAAAGGGGGGGTGAGGTGGGGAAGAGACAATGGAGGACTCACTGGAGAGAAAAAGTTATGGTAAGGCTGAACAAATTATCTTCTCTGGATGAAGGGGGCTATGTGAAAAAAAAAAAACAACCCAACAACCTGCTTTTGGTAGGCCTGAAATATAAAGTACACAAAGCCTTGTGGGTGTGTTTATTGCTGTCTTAGAATCTACTACTTTCAAGCTGTAAGAAGATGAATGATAGAAATTTGGTTAATGAAAAGAAGAGTTTTGTCACCTGCTTAATGGGGCAACCTAATAGCAGAGAGAAATTAAACTGGGCTATTACCAGTTGTACATTCACAAAGTATGCACGGTAACTATTTCTGCCTCATGTCACAGCCGTGAGGATGACAGGCTACAGGAGAGTCAAAGCCAATGTATAAAACATCCAGCAATTATTCAGAAAGGATATTAAATGTTGTCAGAAAAATGCAACCAGATGCAATAGATCCTCTGAAAACAGAGATTTAAAGGTTCTTTATAGAAGCTTTCTATGCACTTGGAACTTTATTCTGTAAGTTATTCTAAGTACAGGAATGCTGCTGGTAGTGCAAGCTGTCTTCAGTTTCAACAGGGATGCAATTTGGCAGTTCATTTGAAAACAGTTACAGCAGTTTCTCAACCTGTTGTCCACAGTGCACATACTGCCTTCTTAACATCTGGAAATGAACAACCAAATAATTTTCCTTGGTGTAATGTAATTGCCATAGCAACCAGGAGGCTATTAAAAATTTACAGACAAGGGAAATAGCTTTAGGAACGTGGAATGGCAAGTAATCAGTAGGTAGACCCTTGGTGCCTTCTTACAGTTACCAACCCAAGGCGTACACTTGGACCATTTGGAGGTGTTAGTTCTCGCTTTCACCTTTTTGACAATCCCTGAGATTTTAAAATGCAAAGTTTTAGCTTAGCTTAAAAGAAATATTGATGAAATGGGACTCATGCAAAGATGCTAGAGTTATGCAAAGATGCTAGACAAGTGGTGAAGATACTTAATCTTTTCTGCAAACTCAACTGCAGAAACAGTAACATGTTAATTCACAACATCTGTTAGGGGAACATAGCTCAAAGCCTTATTTTACATTAACCTAAAAATCTTCATTAAGCCACAGGAGGTAGAGGTTTGATTTTAAAAGTGCTGTGCAACTACTACTTACAATCCAATTACTGTTGATAATACTCCCCAGTTGGCAATCAGTGTTTTTTAAAGCTTATGTTTGCTCTGTTATTTGTGGTTTACACTGTGTAGTCACCCACAGAAGTTCTCAATTAGCTTGATTCCTCTTCCCTTGTTTCAGCATTAGGTTGTGTGATGCTTGAAAAGGGAATGACTTGCACCAGCATGAAAGAGGTTTTGTTCTTCCATTTATTAGCATTTATACTAATAGTTGCATTAACATCATGGTCAGCAGTTTGAACTGAGGAACTTCCTCATGCAAACTACAAAGACTGAAAAAGCAAACACTTGTTGACTCTATACTAACAGCTTTTAACTATCTTGACTACACAGCAATTAGATTGTGGCAAAATACATATGGATACCAGAAGGTTCACGTGTATTTTAATACAGCATCATTACTGCTGCCCATAAAAGCAGGGTAGCACACACAGCTTTTTGGTGCAGCACATTTTAAAATAATTGTTAAAAATTTCAGCTTGATATGATGTCAAATTCTTTGCCTCCTAAGATGCTGTCACTAATGAACAAATGCAAGAACAATCTAAATTATCTTATCCTTGACCCCAATAACACAGTGCCTCACTGCAGAGTTACAAGATGAAAAATCTCTTGAGGTGTGTTTATATGTGTGGGAGGGAAGGGGGTCTTACTTGTTTTATCCTTGTTTAAGTTCTATCCGAGCTGCAATCTGGAAATGGGCTAATACAGGTTACACTGAATTGCAAGGATGTCCCTCCTCACGTTGTCCATCTGGCACTGCGCAGACCATGATTTCCAGCCCAGCATCTCAACTGCAAAACCTCTTACCCAGCACACCTGGCTGAACTGCACTGGCCAGTTCTGGAAAATGTAAGCTCTTTCAAGTAAGAAAGGACAGAATCTCAGATTCTTTTGAACTGTACTATGCAACTGCCACCACTACTTGAATTAAGATTGACATTTGAATGAAATTAATAAATTTCTTTCTTTGGCAGGGGAAAAAAAAAAAAAAACCATAAATACAGTATGTCCTCCCTAATCCTATTGCTGTGTTACCTGGAAAAGATGAATACTCAGAATTAAGCCATTTTTGGAATTAATTTTAATATTTGAAAATCACTTCCCTGGTAGACCTCAAAGGTATAGCTTTTTTAGTGATAAAAAATACTGACATTTGAAATCAAAATGCCGGAATACTTTACTCAAAATTTTTTAAGAAACAAATACATGCTGATCTAGTGTCAAAAGCTTTCCACATCCAGTGAATTATTACAGCCTACAGTTTTGTGAAATTGAGTGTGTCCAATATTCTATGTAGAACAGACTTTTAACTTTGTCAGAGAAGAGGTCAAATAGCGATTTGGTGACTTTGACTGAAGTTCATGTCACGGGAAGCCTTGAAGATACTAGTAACAAGTCAGTGCTTCTCCAGAAGAAAAATAAGAACATGGCAAGTCTCATGGTTTGTGAGGCAGTGTAAGAATTGGCAGTGTAAGTGAGGCTGAGCAAGACTAACTCTTTTGCATGTAAAATAATTTTTGAGAAATACTTTTTTCCGGTCTTATTTGGGAGTGGGATCATATTTTTTTCAGCTCTTTGTTAAAAACCCATTCTACCTGCAATCTGGAAATGGGCTCATACAGGTTATGCTGAATGGTAATGATGTCCATCTTGCACTGCGCAGATCATAGTTTCCAGCTCAGCATCTCAACTGCTTAATTTTTTTGCTTCCTTTTTGTCCTGTTAAAGGGGGACAGAGAAGCTCTTATTTTAATAGCAGTAGTGTCAGCAATATTAAATATTTCACTCTTGAAACTCTGCTGGTATGACCTCTTTTAGCCACAGAAATTACTTCCTCGTACACAACTGTTTACATTTATAGTTCAGAAAAGGGATGTGCAAGAGCCACAGATCAGTGAACAGCGGGCAGTGCAATTCACCTGTGATTTTACTGCAGAAGAGAACATGCATCAGGTTTAGGAGTTAAACTACACATTAGAATTTATAATGCCGACCCAGGATGTGCACTAAGCAAAACACTGATACGATTTAGAATGCTGCAGCCCACACACAACTGGTGAAACAAGATGCGTGACTGGCTCAAAACACCTCCTGGGCCCCCACCGCACTGGAATGACAAGAAATGAGGGGTCACCGCAAGGAGAAAGAGGGAGGGTAGTTTGTTGACTCTGTTGTGGCACCAAGCATCTGCCCAGCTGTTTCTACCCCAGTTTTCAAAGATTTCTTATTGTCATCAAGGAAGTAATGAGGATGGGATAAAGCTCTTTTAGCTAGATCTAAAATGCTTTAAAGGGAAGGTGTAGATTTGAGGCCTAACAATCAAGAGCTAGTAACTTTTTAAAGGTAAATTCAGAAGTCCAGTTTGAGAAACTGTTCTGGAACTCTGAGTCGGCAAAGGACATATTTTAGTGAAAATGAAACTGATTCTATTCATGCCTAGTGAGACATTCACATGAAAATTTACCACAGGCAAAGAATTTGACTGAATGCTGGAGCTATACTCCTGTTAAGCGTTAACAAAGCTTGGTGATTTCTTTTCTTTCTTGTGGTGTAAGAAGTTATTTGAGCCATCTCAAATGATAAAAAAGTTAATTGATACACAAGCTACTGAAAGCCTGAGACATGAAAATTATTACACGACTCTTCACCAACCAGTGTAGGCGATCCTCCCTCTTCTCCCCTAGTATAAAGAAGACGGGAGGAAGGCAAATGCCAAGATTTGAGGAAGGAGAACAAAGTCTTTACTCTAGAGAATTTAGGAAAATGTTGTAAAAACAAGTTGAATGCATTGCAAGACAGTCTTGGTTCACGTGTAAAAGCACATGTACGAATCTGAATTCAGAGCAATTGCTAAACAAAGCAGTTTATTGCAGAGTTGGTAAAAAGCACTGACAGACAAATGGACGATACAATTTTCAAACTGTAATATTAGATACTTACATATCTTGGTTGCATGAGTAAATCTTCTGACTCACAAGCACAACTTGAAACCCAAACAGACTATCAAAACTTTTCTTTCGAAGGGAGCTGAATAGCTACTTTTAGAGTTTCCATATAACACATTTCAAATGCTCCCCCTCAGATATCTAATTAACACATTTATACAAAGTGAAGAGCACATAAAGATATCCTTAACAGGAAAAGAAAAACCACCTGATTGCAAAAGTAGTTACCCATTCTGTTGGCCAGAAGCATTTCCCCTGCAAAGCGTTCTCAGTTTTGACATTACAAAAATGTTACAGCTCAATGCCTTATTGCTAATTCTAAAGAGAACTTGCTTGATACAAATTTCAAAAATCCAGTTTTAATTGAAATTTTAACATTCTCAATTGTTTTACAATTTCAATGTAAAATAGCGTGTCCAAAGTGCCAGAGAAGAATGAACATTCTATATTATAAAGTCACTGCAAAAACCCAAACCTGATCTTTGAAGTATTGCAGTACACAACTTGGGATAACCTCCCACCCCGTGTGTTGCCGTGTCACACAGAATCATACTCAGCTGATTTAAGTTATCTTACTGTGATATTAGTACAATGTAGTACCAATGCAGTTCACTGTTAAACACAGTAGCAAACAGCAACAAAATAAATTAATTTTTTGCTAGAAGAGAATTAGTCATGAGTTATACAACTCCTTTACAACAACTGCATGGAAAGTCAGATGGACTTGACGCACAAGCACGATACAAACAAAACAAAATGGAAAAGAAGTACATCAATTCAGCCTTCTGAAAAAGAAGCTAAATGACTTACCTTAAAGTCTAAGAAGTCTGTAGAAGAAAGAACAATGCCCATATTCTTAGCGCGTTCATTACAGAAGAATCCTTTTGTTAACAAGACACAGGCACTATTTTGTTTCATGGTCTCATGAAGAAAGGGGGTATTTGCGCTGTACTTTTTATCATCAAATGCTATTTCCAGAACCATATTGTTACTATCAGGTGGCTTCATTAACAAATGAGGAAGTTATACATCCTATCTCCATTAGAAACACGTGGGGAAAAAGAATGTTTGCCATATGGGGGAAAAGGAGAAAAACTGGTGAGGAAATAAGTGCTTAAGCTTCCCAGATAACATAGCAAAAAAGGCAAAGCTTAAATTTGCTTTAAGTACATTATATATTTATAGTTCTGAACATGTGTTCATGCATTTTACAGCTATTCAACAACGACATTCTGAAATTTTATTGTAATTGCAGAATTCTTCCTATGAGCCAGAAAGGTGAATAATTTTTAAGTTTTTGGTGCAGTATGATGAGGTTAGTAAGGTTTATTACATTTTAATTCCTTGCCGGTTCTTGACCAAATTATGGGAGTCTTTAGTGGTATGATGTACTTAAAATTGTTGGGTCATATCCTGAAGTGCACTGGAGCAGCAGCTTAACAGATGGCACTGTGGAAAGCCTGTATTGATTAAACAATGCTTCAAGATTATTTCCTCAATTCTCTTTCTCGAACATCTACCTTTGTTGATGTCTCACACATAGTTCCAGGAGCTAACAGTTATTACCAGAGGAGGCTGGCTTTGATCCCTGGGTCAACTGCAAAGCCAAAGTGGAAAAATGCATCTTTGCAATGTGCAAAGGCAGCTAAGAGTGGCTATCGTATAAGCAGTCGCAGCTCTAACAGTCTCTCTTCTGTCATGAATCCTTTTCCTTTCCTTTCTCCTTTCCAAACCGAGTTTCTTCTCATGTCTAACTGGGAACATATCGTAATTTTAGTCCCGTAAATAACATTGTATCTGTTTCCTCAAGATCACCAAACATTGCAAAAAGTAAACTGCACTGAATTACAAAGGAAATTAAACAAAAAAAGGTGACTCAGTTAAGCACCCTTAACTTTGTGAGCTTTACAGAACCTGACAAGGTTAAAAAAAAAGGAAAGAAAGAAAGCAAGCTTTATACTTCACTTTTCACAGTGACATTGATCAATTAATTTATAAATTCTAAAGACTATCTACAACTCGTGAAGTCATCTCAGTTTTGCTGGTACGTGTTACAGATAATGGTACTGATAGCTGCCATTTAAGTCTAGTTTTGATTCTGGGATGAAGATTTAACCATTCTTGGTGTCAAACAGGCTTTATGTTCTCAGTTCTCTGAGCAGCCTTTTTAGATATACTACTAAAACAATAAGGTCAATTGGGTGACGACACAAGCGACTAGATAATGGTCATGAAAGTCCAAGAGACTCAGCTAGCACATTTTAATATGTTAACCCCCCCCTTCCAGTTTGAAGTCGTTCCTGAAGGTGGTATAAAGTCAAGACATTTTGACTGTTTCAGCATAAAGAAGTATATAGGACTATTCTACCTCAGCAAAAGACAAGTCACTAAGAACAGCTTAATGTGATTCCCTGTGCTTTTCTACCTAACCGTGCCTCAGGACTACAAAAATGTTTTCTGTGCAGTATGTAAGAAGCTTAAAAGGAAACATATGTTTGGAAAACTCAACTAACGCTTTTATTTATTTTTAACTAAGTTTTCACCCTCTACCTACTGCTTAAAAGCCAAGATCAACAAACAAACAATGGTAGATTCAACAAAAATTTAGGTATCAACTGCAGGATTAACATGGTATATTAAGAGCATCCCTGCAGCGAGAATTATTTCTTATTTATTCTAGATTACAATATTCATGACTGGATTTAAGAATGGATCTTCCACTTATAGACAAGCTCTAAAAAAACCTCATTGCTTTCCTCTTCAGTATAAAAATATAGCATGCATGCACACAAAACACGACCTCTCTAGGTAAAAATAAAAAATATTATAAAAATTTTGAAAAATCTTGTACAGATAAAAAATAAAGGTGCTATACATGTACTAAGGTCAACTGTATAACAAACTTTCATTCAAGTCTATGCTATTCTAACCGGTGGATCCAGAAAGTACAATTGTATTTATTTAATATTGATGTTTTATGTGCTCCTTAGACTTAAATTGCCACTGAACAGACTTGTTGCTATAATCCAGAAATGTCTAATTTTGTTCCAAACAAGATTTTTTTAAAAAAATACAAAAGCAAACAATTACAGAATTACGTTTATGACTCCAAAGCTGGTTCAACAAATTAAATTTTCCAAAGACAATACATTTGTTTCCTGAGATGGCTAAAAGTCATGTTTTAACTTCATGTTACACTACAATTAACAAAAAATACTATGCACAAAATCAGATCTTAACTACAGCATACAAACACATTTACAGAAGTCACCTAATTTCACTAGTACTATTTGTGTTAACGTGTACACCTTAACAGAAGTCCTAAAATAATCTTTATACATTACAAAACAAGGAATTACAAAACTTTATTTTATTTCCAAGTTACTTTGTTTTAAAAATGTTGAAACATAAAAAAAATACCATTTCCTAAAGGAGTTTACAATAAAACACTAACAATCTGGCATGGAAGAAGTAAATATATGGAAACCTGTTTTAACAGTCACAAATCAGTCGCTGGTGATTAAAGAACTCTCTGTTCTTCAAAGCTGGTAGGCACTTCCATGTAGCCAGAAATGTAAGCTTTCCTACCACTCCTTTTCCCTCCCATACATAAAAATATCCAATGCAATAAAAAAAATAATAGATAAAAGGGTGGACACTTGATCAAATAAAACCATTATCTAAGGTCTTGATTATTGTTCATCTGTGTGAGTGTAAAGATTTTGTCCCAAAGTTTTCCTGACAAGATGAAGTTATTTGGCCTTTAAAAGTGTTAGCTGAAATACCTCCCTTTTTTACCAGTATATGTTGTTTGCTCACTGCTGTATTGCTGGTTTATGTCTGTAACAGAAACTGGCTCTAGGCCAGCCCATGGGTCCTCAAGCATTGAAGGTCTGTAATAGTTTTCCACATCATTAGACACTCTTTTCTCTCTGCCATGCGCTGTACCAAATGGAGTAGATGTCCTGGGTGATCCCTTTGGAAGAAAACCATCAGGTAAAGAAACATTTAATAGACTAATTCAAACTGAAAAAAAAAAAAATCCTTCTAATGTAGCAGAGCTTTGAAGCTGATTATTAATGATTAATTACTACTCCTCACCTGCACCTTCCTCAGAAAATATTAACTTTATTATACTTTTAATTACAAGTGATTATTTACCAGGATAAGAAAAAAACCCCTGTCTTCTCCAAAATACTTGTTTACATCACTGGTACGTAACTACAGAAAAGCTCCTTATGTTATTTTTCATAAACTGCCTATGTCAACGACACGTCTAACTCAGAAGCTGAACAACAAAACAGGGAGTTAAGAGGCTGAGGAAGAGTTTACAAAAGCAGAAGTCAGATATTAAGTACTTATAGATTGAACACACCATTGTATAAAGCAAATAGCTACAAATGACCCCAAGCACTTACTGGGAAAAACACCCGTTTTAACCAAACTAGCGTTGTATGAAATTTGAGAACAGATTACTTTATTTGAGATACAATCTAGATGGTAATCCGTCATTAGAGAGATAATACACAAAAGAACCACTTTTTGCATAGAGCTTTTGATATTTTATTTATTTTATTAAGGATCACCACAATTGCTTCTGCAAGCCTGCTACAAATCTGCAATTTAAAAAGAGCTACGACAAAAAGGAAATTGCTATAACCATTTTCTCCTGTTAGCATCATCCACTGTTCCTTTTCCTCAGATTCACCTCCCTAAAAAGTGAGCTTTTGTCTAAAGCTATACTCAATTAAATTCACTTGTTTTAACCGAAGTTAAACAACCCATACTACAGATACACAATAGCCAGTCTCCAAATATGCCTGTTGCACTCTGCACGGTTAGAACAGGACTCCTTGAGACTGATTATCAGCCTCTGACTTTGTAAAGGAGCATAAATGCACTGATTAAGGGCTGCTTTCCCCACTCCCCGACTTTCTGGACCAGCAGTGGTGGTATTTGAATGTAACTAATAAGGCCCACTGAATCTACATAAATAAATCACATAAAACAATTTCTGAGTAAAACTGAGAAATGGTGCCATATAGTGAAGGAGCCTATGCTTAGCCAGAAAAGCAGATTCTACTGAAAAGTGCTGAGTTTTGAACCTCTTTCTCAAAGTGTGCTGTGGCAGAAGTCTGCTTGTGTGGTCCCAGTAAGTACTTTTCTAGAACTTCTGAAGTTTGATAAAAAAGGATACACAACCAAGTGTAGGAACACCCATGTCTAATTTACAGGGCATTTGTTTCTAATGATTCATCATAGTACAATTAGGTTACAGAGCTAAGATGATAACCTTAAACCAGAAAAAAACACTATGATGTAGAGAATTACTTTATGAAGCATTGTATCAAAACCCTGAGGGAAAGATCTGAGAATCACCTCAGAATACAGCTAAAAACATCCTAAGACATAAGGAATTTCCTAGAGCAAGTCAACACACACCAGCAAAAGTAACATTAATGTTCTTTAAGCACTCAAAATTAGTAGTAAAGCGGTAGTACACAGTGCACCGTATCTTCAAAATTAAAAAATTAACTCTTTAAAACACTGTGTTTAATGGAGACTCTGTAACTCTGACATTGTAAACGAGTTTGAGCATGTGCTTTATTTAATGTTATGTCTAATCTGCAGCACTCAAAAGAAAGCTGAACTGACATAGTAATCTGCACTATCCAATGACAGAACAAAATAATTCAGTGGCAAGACTCTTTTGGATGGATTTATTTTGTAATACTAAACTTCACTACAATATAATGCAGGCCATCAGTAACACTGACATTTTTGCATGTTCAAAATACAGGACATGTATTATTATGTAATACAAGATTGACAGCCTTCAGTAAGTGTTAAAAAAAAATCAAAACATGATTATTCATATCACAGGCCCATAGAAAAGGGAAATAGTCCTACCTGTGCAAGCGAAACTATTCTGTGTAAGAGAAACTGGTGCTAAAGATACCTTAAAAAACCCCCAGTATATTTCCTGGTGCCAACAACCTTTTGTCACTGAACCTTCCTTAAAGAAACAATCTATTCTCAATACTTTTTTCCCAGATAACAAGTGAATTTTAAGAGGAGATATTCAAGAGATACAACAAATGTTTTCATAAAATCTACATCTCCAGAAAAAACTGAAAGCTCTGTAAAGTACTGGCCACATAAAGGTTAAGTCAGCCATTTCAGAAAAATCAGGCTATGTTTTTCTTTAAGTTTTTTGTTAATTTCAAAAAAATGAAAGTCTAGAAGTGCAAAATGAGCATAGAGCATTAGTAACACGTCATTAACAGAATACTAAAGTAAATATAAACTGTCTTGGATTTTCTGATGAGATTTTAAAGGATCACTTAAGATTTTAATCTCAAAGGTGACAGCAGCACCGCAAATTTCAAAAGCACTCTAGCTTCTTAACAATAGCGTCTACAGAGAACAACCCACATACTCAGAAGAAATTTGATGTGTAGACCATGCAAAAAACCCCTCTACCTGGATCTACTCATGGGCTCATGGACTTCTTGTTGCCCATGTCGAAGAAAATCAGGACTCACAGTTTATGAGACTGACTCCCTCCGTGGTTGCTTCTATAGCCCTCCCAGGCAAAACAACACGTGCATACACGTAAAAGTACACACATACACATTATCTTAGTCCTAGGCAAAGCTAGGACTTAGCTTTCTAGACTTAGAAAGCATCAGCATTGGGTCTATGCTACTAAACTACTCAAAAGGTCTGCAGAAGGAAAGGGGAGAAGGGAAAATGTTGTGACCGTCTGTGACTGGATTTAAACTTGTACCTTCTTTATATCAGGCTTCTTACTTAACAGCAAGGATGCAGCCTATGAGATTTTTCCTGCCCACAGGACCTGACACGAACCAGGTCTGACTAAAACTAGAGGCAAAAGGATTCCTGCATATTCTTCTGCTTGGTTAATTTAAAGCAGTCTTTTAAAAAACACTTAATTGAATATCCAAAGAGTGATTTTCTGAAAGGAAATGTCTAGACATCAGCAACATAAAGCATCCCTCCAGAATCTGCAGCAGAAAACCCCACATCCTTTGCCTTTTCAACAGGTACAGAGGTTAAGCAATCTGTAGGCTTCCACACTGAGAGAGCCTTCGCTGTTGTGCTGAAGAAAACATACAAAGTTCATAATGATCCCCTTCCACCAACTATGAGATTCCTGTAACATAGCTATCTGCATTGTAAAAAAAGTAACCAAAGACTATTTTTGAATGGAAATGCAACTATGCTGTGCAGGCACATTAAGATTTTACAGTTCTCTATTAAGATTTGACTTCATTATTACATTTTAATCCTTAAAGAGTCAGTAAGAGCACCTGAAAATTTTATCATCTGTACTGCATGTGTCATTTGGTAAACTTTCAAGGTTTCCCTAATATTGCAGAAAGCCAGCTACGTACATAAAGGTGGTACTATCTCAAGAACTGTCATCCCTATCTGCACCGCCAGTTCCATACCCCAACTAAACCACCTGAAAAACGCGTAACTCAAATAATCTGTTGTTGACAGATTATGTCAACAACATAATCTACAAACTACTGTATAGAAGTTATATTTATATGCATTATATAAACAAACTACTGTATATAAATCAGAGCTTTCAGTGGAATGCAAAAACTTTAAAATGATACTGTATTCTCCCAAGAGATGCTCTCATCTCTGCTTAAAGGAGCCTCAGCTTAATTCTCTTTAGTAGAGCACTCCTTTTCTCTACTCGTGTCCCAGAAAGCTCTGCATGTGGACAGGGCAGCTTCCACGATGCAAGACAACACAGGCAAAGTAAAAACACACAGCACGTCACCCCTGTGTTAAAGAAAACTGATCAAAGGGAGGTACCTACAAAGCAAGGAGATGTTTGCTGCAGTTCTGGGTGGTACTTAATTTCCTCTCTACCTTCACATGCCCGGAATATGAAAAGGAACAAAGGTACTCTCTTACGAGTCCTTGTGTCTTCCCAACATGCCTCCGGCAGGCCTAGAGCCCTCCTTCCTCTTCCTGATCACAAAGATGCCCGACCTGGGGTCTCTCCATCCTCTCTACTGGGGGGGGGGGGGGGAGAAGGAGGAGGAGATAAAGACGGATGTTGCCCGGTGCGGTGCCAGTCTCACTCTCCCCTGAAAATGGCGGTGGAGGGGAGGGACGCTGCGCCTTGTCACAAGCCCTTGGTGCGCTCCCCCCTGAGGGCCGAGGCCCCCGCTTAGCAGCCGCAGCAGCAGCTCCCCCCCACCGTCGCCCGCCTCCGCCCCGCTGTGAGGAGGCGCTGGCCTGTCTCCCTCACCGCCCTGCCCCATACCTGGTAGTGCCTCTGGAAGCCCCCGGGCGAGCGCTTGTGCTGCTGCGGGTGCGGGGGAGCTCCAGCCGGGGATTTGCCGCCGTAGGGAGCCGGGTACCGGGGGCTGACGCTCAGCGGCCTGCGCGGGGTCTGCCCCCCCGGCGACGGGCTCCCGAACCGCCCGCCGCCGCCGTGGAAACCGTGGCCTCGGGGCGAGTGGCCGCTGCCGTAAGGCCCAGGCCGGTGGCCGTAGGGCGGCGTGTGGTGGGGGCTGCCGTAGCCCCGCGGCGAGGGGGGCATAGGGCCTCCTCCGCCGGAGGGCGGACTCCGGAAGCCGCCGCCCGCGTACGGAGGCGTCGGGGGGCGGAAGCTCTGCCGGTACATGGTTGGGGGCCGGCGAGGAGGTGGCGGAGAGGAAATAAAACCTGCGCAACGGGCGTCCACCCCCCCTCCCCCAGCAGGCGCCTCGGCGGGGCGGTGTCGCGTCGCAGGGTGGGTTGGGGGGTTGGGATTTTTTGTTTCCCCTCTTCTCCGCCGGGCGCCCGGAAGGTTCCGGGCTCAAAACGTTCCGGGCCGGGGAAGGCGAGGCGGGTGACACCCGTGTGGAGAGCGGCCCGTCGGCCTCCCCCAGCGGCGTGTCGCGCTCGTCGTGAGGCGTTTTGTGCGTTTCCGAGCCCAAGGGGTGAAATCTGAAGAAAAAGAGGCTTGGAAGACGTGTAGCATCTGGGCCTGCTCACTCAAAGTAGAGGCACGGTGGAAAACCCTGGTGTTTGCAAGGGCCGTGTAGTCATACGTGGATGCCCGTGGTACTCCGGTTGATAAAAATCAGCAAAACCCCCTGTTGTAAAGCAAAGGAAGTATTTGCCTGTTTCATGGCACTTGAGAGACGCTTGTTTGTCCTCCCTTTCTTGCGGTGTCTTCGAATACACCAGCCTGCAAATAGCACAGCAGTCCCAATCAAAAATGCGTACAATGACATGTTTAAAGAGTACTTAAACAGAAAGGTTTGGTTTTTTTTTTTTTAAATAATCAGTTTGACCTGTCAGCAGCTCTTCAGTAGAGTGGCAGTGTTGTAGTAAAATTGATACTAACTAGAAAATGAAATGTAAAATGTAATTGAAGCAGCTACGCAAACCCGCGGCTGCTAGAGTTCTCTGTACAGCCCCAAGCCTGTTTGATTATTCACCGAGTATTAAAATAGGGAAATAGTAACTGCAGACAAGTTATATGCGATTCAATTAGGGAACTAACCACTAGACAATGTAGCTTTGTTGAGACATAGAATATTCCTGTCAAGAGAGTGATGAACTGTAGGCCGGGTCAGCAAACCGAGAAAACCTCCTGGAACTGCCAAGATCAGAGGAAAAGTAGGTAAAAGATAATTTTGGCAGGGGGAGATCGTGACCACCGACTCATTGACCACCTACCCAAGTGATTCTCTTTGAACAATGGAAGAAGACAGAGTCTGCGCCCTCATTACATGGAGAAGTGAAGAAATCTTGACCAGTGATTAAAGAGAATGAGTATGTATTAATTGTTTGAATATGTAACAATCAGTGTATAAAAGTAGAGATTTTTGAAACTAAGGTGTGGTCCCATTTTGGGACAAGCACCCCATTTCTGCGCATTAATGGAATAAACTTGGAAATACCTCTGCTGTCTGTGTTACTGCCTCGCACATTGGGTGAGGAACCCAGATTTGGGACAACAACAGTTCAAGCAGAGAGACCTACACATAAAAACTCCTAGGAAAATGTGCTCTTTGGAGGAGAACCTCATATTTAGCGACATTTTTTCCATTTAACCCTGTTATTTATTATGCATTCCTGCTCTGTTCTCAGCTATGTTAATGCAAATCCTCAACAGGTTAAAAATAGTAAAGAGATTTTTTTTGGATTACCATCAGTGCAACAAAGCACTACCTGGTTTTAGGACAGTGCAATGTATAAAAGTTAAATAGGGCTTTCAGAACAGCAGGAAACAAAAGTTAGCCAATTAAATGAGCGGGATGTTTCTTTGCTTTGTAAGTCTTGCTTTTCTTTGGCTTTAAACAGGTGGGCTTTTGTTGGGTTTTTTTTGGGGGGGGATGGGGAAGGGGGAGGAGGGAAATGCAGATAACTCACTGTCTGTTCTCCGTGAACTCAGCTCTCCACTCTGTTTTACAACCTCGCTATGAAAATATGGAACAATATCCTTGCAAATCTAAAATGGAGAGAGACTAAACCTGCTCACTTTTTCTTTTGTTTGTTTGTTAATCCTTTAGTATTTTATCTTCTCCAGAAGATCAATTTTCTACCCGTTATTATTATGCACACAAGGAATGCCATGCCTACATAAGACAGTTAATCAACGTAAGTGTCAACTTCTGTCTGACCAGTTTTATTCCAGAAAACTACAGCTTCTTTTAATTTAAACTGTTTTCACACCAAACTAATTAGAAATACATATTGTTCAACACATGTTGAAATATACTGGGATAGTTTTGCTGATGAATTTCTTCTTGTTGACAAATGCTAATTGCTTCTAAGATTCTAAGCATCCCTGTCATAAGGATTCTAAGCATCCATGTCATACTTTTTATTACACATAACGTGTCCAACAAACCTGTGGTGTAGGTTTTCCCTATGTTCTTCCGCAGCATTCAAGATCTCTGTCATGAACTACTTCTTCACACTGCACTATTCATAATGCTTATTCTCAAGCAGCCAGAAGTTTCAGCTATTCTTGAGATGCAGCTGTCGCCTTATCCTTGCAGCGTTTTTCTCATAAATAAATGCCGAACCTCTGCGCGGGTTTTTTTATCCTATCACAGAGCAAGATGACACCATGGACTTCCTATAGCAAGCCTTCCACTCTGCCTTAACACAAACTATTAATAGCCCGAAAGCACTCAGTTCAGGGAAGAATTGCTTAAAGGTCAATTCCAGTTAGCCCTTCCGCAGCTATAGACGACTGAAGATATCACTTACAGTGTCAGCAATATTGTACCTTCAGTGAAGGAACGCCAAGACCAAGGATCGACCTTGTGCTGGGGAGAGGATTTAATCGCATCCAGTGCAACTGCCTACCTTGTAAGTACTGAAACCTGTTGTGCGGGTATTTTATTTTTATTCCATCTTGGCAATGTTGTAAGGAATCATAGAACCATCTAGGTTGGAAGGCACCTTTAAGATCATCGAGTACAACCATTAACCTAACACTGCCAAGTCCACCACTACATCATGTCCCTCAGCACCATGTACTACCCATGTTTTAAACACCTCCAGGGATGGCAATTCCACCACTTCCCTGGACAGCCTGTTACAATGCTTGATAACCCTTTCAGCGAAGAAATTTTTCCTTATATTCATTCTAAACATCCCCTGGCACAACTTGAGGCTGTTTCCTCTTGTCCTATTGCTTATCACTTGGGAGAAGAGACCAACCCCCACCTCTCTACAACCTCCTTTCAGGTAGTTGTAGAGAGCGCTAAGGTCTCCCCTCAGCCGCCTTCTCTCCAGGCTAAACAGCCCCTGTTCATAGAATCATAGAATTTTTTGGGTTGGAAGGGACCTTACGGATCATCTGGTTCCAACCTCCCTGCCCTGGGCAAGGACACCTCACACTAGACCTGGTTGCTCAAAGCCTCATCCAGCCTGGCCTTGAACACTTCCAGGGATGGTTCCCTCAGCTGCTGCTCATAATACTTGTTCTCCAGACCCCTCACCAGCTTCATTGCCCTTCTCTGAGATGCTCCAGCACCTCCATGTCTGTCTTTCTTCTCAATGTCTTTTTTTTCAATGGTGCCCAGCGATTGGACAAGAGATAACAGGCACAAATTGAACATAGGAAGCTCCATCTAAACATGAGGAGGAACTTCTTTCCTTTGAGGTGGCAGAGCACTGGAACAGGCTGCCCAGAGAGGTGCTGGAGTCTCCGACTCTGGAGACATTTCAAACCCGCCTGGACGCCATCCTGTGCAACCTACTGTAGGTGGACCTGCTCTGGCAGGGGGGTTGGACCGGAAGATCTCCAGAGGTCCCTTCCAACCCTGGTGACTCTGTGGTTCTGTAGCGAGGGGCCAAAACTGAACACAGTATTTGAGGTGGGGCCTCACCAGTGCCAAGTACAGGGGGACAGTCACTTCCCCAGTCCCGCTGGCCACGCTATTCCTGATACAGGCCAGGATGCTGTTGGCCGCCTTGGCCACCTGGGCCACGTACGTCGCAGTCTGTACACTGAACTGGATGTACAAGTTTCCAGTCTATTCTGTATAAATACTGAGGGGTTTTTTTACACAGCAGCTGGAACTAACTGCCCAGACCCCTGCGAGGCACTTCCCTGTTTGTGAAGTCCGGTCACCTGCACCCCGCGCTCAGAAAAACAAAAAAGGCACCTTTTTAACTGGGACTGCTCTGGCAGGAGAGACGAGCCGTCCCGCAGCCGCCGCCGCCGAGGAAAGAACGCGACGACCGACAGCGACCTCAGGACTCCAGGCGGGAAAAGCCGTGGGCGGGGCAAGCCGTGGAGGGGGCGGGGCCTGATGGGAGACCACGCCCCGCGCCTGCGCACCGGCCCCGCCCCGGGAACAATTTACCGCTCCCCTCGCGGGTGCGGGGGAGGCGAAGGGGCGGCGCTTGCGCGGTGCGGCGAAGCGCGCACCTTTTCGCGCCGACTGGCTGAGGCGCTCTGCGTCGCTCGGAGCGGCGGGCGGAGATGCTGCGCGCCGGGCTGGGAAGAAGGAGCTGCCGTTGCGGTGGCGGCGGGCTGTGGAGGAGCCCGAGCCCCTGCCCGCCGGTCGCCGCCGGCAGCGCCTCACCGCGCTGCCCCAGAGCCCTGAGCGCCGCCTCTCCTAGCGACGGCGGCGGGGCGCGGGGTGGAGGCGCTCCCCCGGCAGGTAGCCGCGCCGCGCCCTTCCCCTCAGCCCCCCCTCCCTCGCCTCCTTGGGCCTCTGCGCCCGTTAAGTCCCGCCGGGGCTCTGAGGCGCGGCGCGGGCAGGGCTCGGAGCCGCGTCGCTGTGGGGAGGGGACGGGCGGGCCGTGGAACACCTGAGGGAGGCTGCTGCCGCTGCCGCCTCCCTCCCTCCTCGTAGCGCCGGGGTGCAGCCCCGTGGCCGCCGGCCGGGAGAAGGGAGCCCCCCCAGGCAGGTGCTGAGCCTGCCCCCAGCCCCGCCGCCCGGCTCGCCCGGCACCGCGGGGCCTGTGGGGCTGCGGGTGGGTGGGTAGGTGGGCGGGCGGTTGGTCAAGGCGGCCGCCGGTGTAGCCTGGGTCCGCTGCCCCCACCGTTTTGGCGGTGGACTTTGCACGGCAGCGTGTGGCGGGGAGCGGGGCAGCTCCGGCTGACGGGGGGAGGGTGGGAAGTGCCTGCAGTCTCCTTCTAGGCCTGGTCTCCCCCCCGCCAAAGGTTTCAAAACTCTGAACTTCGTACAGCTGTCATTTTTTTTTGTTTGTTTGTTTTGGTGTTTTTTTTTCCTAATTAAAAAAAAAAACCAAGGTGCAACAAAGTAATTTTCCTCTGGCTTTCCGGTTTCTCTGCTGTTAAATAACATAGAAAAGTACTAACAGTTGCGTTGATTGCATTAGAATCAGAGGAAGTTTGGAGTTCCATTTCCCCAAGGTTGAACGTACCAGGTGTGTTCCTGGTTGGAGTGTACCTGTCGATAGTAGATTAACCCACGGTAGTGATATGATGACCATAACTTGCAGCACCTGTGTATTAAAATATTGATTGTGCAGTTAAAGTAGAGGCAGTAGACTTAAGCAGTCATCTCTAGAACTGGATGTAATTGCAGTGAAATCTACTTATTTACTGTTAATTTGCATTGGTGCAAAAATATTAAGTGTACTAATCAGTTTGCTTCTTAGTGCCCTATTCTGTTACTTACAAGTATAAAGACTATAGAGACTAACAGGTATCTTCTCAGATTTTCAAAAGCAAGCTTTTGATCTTTGCTTTTTCTTGCATCTCTTCATCATTGTAGACATCAGTGTTATTTATCGACATTAAAAAAAATTCACAGTGATCTGTTTGTCTCTGAAACAACAGTTTTACTCTCCTGTTTGTTTCCAGCTACAGAGGAATCCTAAATCCCTGAATGTTAGGTGTGTTAGTGTTACTCTAATGTGAATGATATGATAGTAAGGATTCACCAGTCTTAGTTATGCATAAATGCATATTTACAGGCTAATCTTAACACTCTGTAGGCTTCTTTGAGAAATATCTTTATGGATTCCTGCAACTCAGCCACAGGTAGAGAACATGTTGGCTCTGAAAAGTTGCTGCTGTTCTAGTACTGTATCTGTGAGAAATGCAAGTAATACTAAATGCTGACTCAGAAAATAAATGACCCATTTGAGTAAGAGAGTGCAGCTTTAAAAGGTGGGGAAGTAACAGAGGAAGATGGACACTTTTTTAACTAAAATGATTATTATTAATTTTTTTTTTAGGGAGCTGTGCTCTTCAGTAAAGCTGCTGTTTACGTATTTTCTGTAAACATAGAGTAATGCCATTGTGAACCAAATGGTGCACTCAATGCCTTAACAAACAAGTGTTTGCTCAACTAGAGCCAACTTAATAAAATTGAGGTTATGCTGGAGGATTTGGGGTGTTTACCTGGCAGCAGCAGAAGTATTTTCCGCCAACTGGAACTTCACTGAGGTGTGCAGCATTTGAAGGCAGGTGGCAGCTTGAGTTTTCCTAAAGGCTTTGAAATGTGCAGAATACATGGCGGCTCCTAGATAAGCGCACATTCAACATGCTGCTTGGTCTGTATAATGCATACAATATATATATTAAAACCCGTTAAACTCAAATCCCTCTGGAATCTTTGGTAATAATTGAGGAAAATGTCTTGAGGAATGGGATGCATGTGTTCTCATTGAGAGCAATACAGTGAATGAAAACATTTTAGCAGAAGGCTTGAATTCCCAATGCTGCTTTATATCGCTGTGGCTTTTTAATTGTATCTTTCTCTCTCTATATCCGTCTCCTTCTTACCATAAATACAGCAAGGTAGGAGGTAGAGTTACGGGGGTGACGGAAGGGTGGCTCAGGGCTGATGGAGGGAGTGCGGAGTGGGTGACGCAGGCATTTGCTGTTGCATGACTTGAGAGACGCAGCACGCTGCCCTGCACGCTTTGACAGACTGTAGTTCTTCTCTCCTCCTTGTTCTGTAAGAAAGTCTATGCTTGAATTAATTGTGGGGCTTTTTTGTGTTTTACGTCTTTCTCGTACCTGGACAAACACCAAAAAGAGATGCTTACCACAAGTTAGTATTGTGTAAATTTTGTGGTGTTATCAGCCAGGTGCCTTTTTTTTTTTTTCTTTTTTTGTGGTATGAAACCCGTTCCAGATAGTAATGAAACTACCATCCACACGGGGCAGTGAAGTGTTTGCATCCCCAGCCTGCAATTAAAGACAATAACTTAGCAGAAGATAACCTGAGGTCACCCAAGAGATAGCTGGCAAACCTGTGGTCTAGACGACGAGATTGCTCGCCCTGTCTGTGATGCTTATTGCCCCTGCTGTTATTTCTCCGAGCTAGTCAGCTTGGAAAGGGTGAGGGAAAGGAGGAAAGCATTGTGATTTCCTAGTAGTTATCTTCCATGTGCAACTGCCATTGAAAGTTGAAGATAGAATGAGTGTTTCCTTGGTTCGTATATTCTGTCTTCAGTTTTGTAAGCTCTTTTTTGAAATACGGATAGTCTTTTTTTTGTGTGTGACGTAAGTGCATGGGGCCAAACACTTTGAGGATACTGTGCTTCACGTGGCTCTGCTACCTCTTAGTTTTAGTTTGTGTCATTCTGATGTTACTTGCAATACTTTTATTAGTTCAGATTAGTCTTTAAGAGCTGTATGAGTGTTTGTGGAAGGCGTATATAAAAATTATCTCTAAAAAGTAGCTTTATTGTAGAATTGCTAGGTGCTTAGAATAGGTTTTACAATGTTAACCATAAGGTTTTCCAACTTTGAAAGGCTTTACTGATGTAATATACTCCTAATAACCTACCTGTGCAGAAAGCTTTATTATCCTTTCTCTGGGGAGGGAGATTGAGGAGGAAGGTGAGAGAGTGTCATAAAAACAGTGTTTCAGACTAAAGATGCTAAGCATATCTCTCAAAGAAAAAAAAATTCAAGAGTAATTACTCTTTTCTGTTTCTTGTCAGGTGCTAGTAATGTAAAGCCATTGGATGGTGTGAAAATTCTTGACTTAACAAGGTTTGTGTTTTGTCTGTGTTTTGGAACAGGCTGTCTAGATGCAAATATTCTGATAGGAAAAACTAAGAAAACAATCTTTTTTTAATACTACAGGGTGCTTGCAGGGCCCTTTGCCACAATGAATTTAGGAGATCTAGGGGCTGAAGTTATCAAAGTGGAAAGACCAGGTAAGATTTTTATTTATCTATTTTTAGATATAATAAGAATGTGGTGTAGTTTAACAAACAGTTGTGTATTTTAAGTAATACATGACTCAGAATGCAAGATTGAAAACTTTTGAAAATATTTAGAAACACAACACTGTTTATTTGGTGATGGTGTGTTTTTGGTGACTGTGTGTATGGTGTTAGCTACAAAATTAATTTTCTTAGCATATTTGTGTGGTGTTTTTTTTTTTTTTTTAGCCAGCAGTTCTCAAGTTTTGGGAACATTTTATATCCTTTTACTATTTCTGGCGTGGTAGAGAACTACTTTTTAGTAGGTTTGCTTGTACATATGTGATTTATTTCCATTAAGCTTAACACCTTGCTCCATGTAAATGTGTGTGATAGGAAGTAGTCTATGTCTGTATTTAGAAAAGAGTGTGAGAAGGTTGAAGTTGTGAGGTCAGGCAACTTCTTCAGCTATTGATGTACAAAACAGGACTGAGTCATCACTTACTAGAGTGCCATATTGCATCACTCTGTGAATTGATGTTTGTTTGAATTATTTGGATTTTGCTTAGATTTCAAATTGGGCTTGTGAGCTTAGGTATATAGTGTATTTTTATAATGTGGTGAGAGAGCTAAAATGGAGTTTTAAGTGTAGTGTTTGAAGTGTATAAACTGACAAACATACAAATCCCTCCAGCAGTTAATTACATAAGAATTATGGAAAAGATGTTTCTTCCACTTGGGAATTCAGAATCTTCAGCTCAGTTTCTTCTGAGCCAACACATCTTAGATAATTTTAAATAGGAATACGTCTTACTACTCAGGACTAGAATACTGATAAAATGATAGGTGCTTAAATTTTGGAAGCAGAAACTCCACCTCCTATTTCCATTTTTATTATTAGAAGGAAGAAAGGTAATATAAGCATTTAAAAAAACATATGTTATTTGTTAGCATTGCTTTGGTGTAATATTATACAGATCTAGTGGGGCTTGCAAGCATTTTGACTGCTTAGAATATAAGGTGACTTGGCCTACTATATCAGTTTTTTTCCTGAGAGTAATTTTAATTGTTAATTAAAAATTATTTTGTCAGAGAAATCTTTCTTTGTAATTGGGCAAAGTGAACCATAGTTATGTTCTGCCTGAGTTAG
The DNA here is from genome assembly GCA_013398295.1 of Chionis minor. Lineage (NCBI taxonomy): Eukaryota > Metazoa > Chordata > Aves > Charadriiformes > Chionidae > Chionis > Chionis minor. The sequence goes on from VZSF01003866.1 coordinate 93,467, forward strand.
TTGTATCTTTGAAGTCTAGGATCTGATCTTCCTGTATAGGTGGAAATAGGAGTTCATTGGAAAAGGAGATTTCTACGTTTGCATTAAGATCTTCATGCTAGTGCTGAAAGTGCCTGAGGTTAACGAGCTTTGAGCGTACATTTTTGGATGCACAAACTTGTGTGGCTCCTTCTGAGTCTGATTGGATTCTTCGTAATGAGCTTCATAAATGGAACATATTTTATTTTTGTATTTTAGCTTTTCTTTTTCCACTCAGCACAGTTGTTGAGGATTGGGTAATAGTAAAAAATGCTTAATTCTTATGAAATAGCCACACTACTTAGTTTGTAAGAACATACAAGAAGAACAACAAATTGCATGGCATTTGGTTCTTTTTTAGAAATATTCCCTGCATTTGGCTTTCAGTTTTATGCACCATTACACATTTTAGGCATGTAATTATGCCATAGCAGCTGCACATTATGTCATGTATTTTTTCCTTCAAGTTTCCATGTTTTAAGTTTCTTTTGGTATTACGAGTTTTGAAAAGAGCTGGTAAAGATGAGTAGACACTTGAGATACTAAAACATATTACATTCCCTATATTTTATTTTAAATAGAAAATACTGAATATTTGAACATTTAACAAAACATTAAATGTCCAACAAAAGCTTTGTCACATCAACCTATGGGTAATCCTTAATAATTCTGCATTGTTTCAAACATTTTCACTTTTTTGATGGGGCAGGAGCTGCATTAGTTTTGTACTATCAGATGAGACTGGCTGACTTGATACCAAGTGTCTAGGTAGTGGGAATGGAGCAATGTCAGTGATTAAGTATAAAGCAACAGTTTTGGAGATTTGCATTCCAGCTCTTAGAGTTTTGTTTTGTGCTTGAAGAAGAGCAGCCTGAGAAAGCTGAATTTCAAACATTTTCGAAGTAATCAGTTCTTACTGTGAGAAGATACCTACTTTCACAGGAACATCAATCCATAGAGGATAGTAGCCACTCTAGTGTCCTGCATGGAAAGTACTTCTGAAATGTTTTGTTTTGAATGGCTTGAAGTGGTAGCATACAAAGAGATACTTTTTTATTTTCCCAAGCTTCCCACTTGAACCAAAATAGTTCTTTGAGATACTAAACAGTACAACTGTTGATGAGTAACTTATAAGTTTGTGTAACTTCTTCCACAGTTGATCTTAAATGGCTGCAGACTTTGTGTTACTAGAGTGTGTAGCATAATTATGACAGTGGCTATACTGTGTAAGACCAAAGGTCCTTCATCTTGTTTCTGTCTTCCGTGTTGCCTTGCTAAGGAAAGCTTTCACTTGTGTGAAGTTAAGAAGTAGAAAAAGTAATCTAGATACTGAAATAGATATAGAATTGTGCATGCTTGCTAGCACTCAGGATGATGATTATATATTAATGTAAATTTAGTTTTAATTAGATTGCCAGTCTTAGTTTTCATACTAATTAAAATAGATTGCCAGTCTTTGTGACATTTAAGAAAGGTTTAAAATTGGAAATTAGACATAAATGGTACAGTGACATCAGTGTCTGCAGCTGCTTTAATGTCATTTTTGCCTTTCTGTAAGGCAGAAGCATTTCCGGAAGGGCTGAAGGCGGGGGATTGCTCCAGCTATAGCAAGTGCTTCTTTCTGTTGGTGTTCCTGCAGCATGCATCTTAACAAGTTGTTGCTGGTCAATGGTGTCTTGACGTTGTGTCCAGAGCATTTCAGGAACAACTTATTGGCCATATGCACCATGTGACTTGGTGCAGGGCAAAAGCTTCTAATAATTCTTCCAGATTGCCTAAAAGAATGTCATTGTAGATCTCCTTTAAGATAAAATACCCCAACAAACACTGTCCCCCGGTTCTCCCCCCAAAATCCCCACCAACAACCACCCCAAAAAGAAAAACCAAACCCCAAAACCAACACACAGACAAAAAGACCCCCAGCCCAAATATGTTGGTGGTATATATCTTTATATTAATATTTTAAAGCCTAAAAGTAATTCCAGCATTAGCAAGCAGTGTGTTCACTTTGCTTAATCACATTCACTTTTAGGTGGGGTTTTTTTGACATAAATATCCTAAAATATATGTATTAAACTTTTTTTGTCCTACCTGCTAGATGAAGCATAGGTGGTTTAAATATGACATTGGAGGGAAAACTTTATTCTTTTCATTTGTTGCCAGTGTGATGAAAATGTTACGGTATTTCTTTCAGGAGCTGGTGATGATACAAGAGCCTGGGGCCCACCCTTTGCTGGAACAGAGAGTGTTTATTTTCTCAGTGTCAATAGAAATAAAAAGGTAAATGGAGTGCAACATTGAACATTAGCCTGTTTTCTGTAATTATAGCTGAAGACATAACACTTCTCCTTTGTTTGATTCTTAACATATATAACGGAGCAATAGTTACATTGGCCATAATAAATACATTTCATGAGGAAGAACAGAGTTAATTTCAACAAAAAGGCTGTAAACCTCTGGTATGGTGCTGTGGTCGGCTGAGGCAAATTCAAAAAGCAAGAGTGGTCCTTCCAGTCCTCAGCTGCTGGTGCAAATTGACTGAAAAGGAACCCTGCTGACAGTTGGGGTTACTTTATTTGAAGGATCATTTTTTTTCAGATGCATCAGCTCAGCTAACCTGCATCAGCTGGAGCTGGAGGAGAGCAGGTATGGTACGACAGTTCGGTTGGCTAAAGGTAGCTTGTGAAACTTCAAGACTAAGATGAAATTTGTGATATGCCTGAGCTATTTAATGGCTTGTCGCCGTTGAAACAAATTTTTCTGGTGTCTCGCATGTGTACGTGCAGTAGTAGGTGCTGTGCAAATATACAGTGAACAGACTGTGGTGCAGCTTGCAGCTGCACATCTGTCAGACTTGTTTTGGTGCTTGTCTGATCCGTTGGTGAGACAGTTCAGCTCGCTTTACCAACAGAATTTCTTTTTGCAGGGGGAGGTGGGCTGTGTGTTTAAAACTTACTTGATTTATTTGCAGTGTGAAACTTGACTGTTGGTTATGTTTAGAAGAGGTGGATAACCACCAAAAGAACTTTCCCATAAATTACTGTTGTATTTTTTTTTTTGTCCCCAGAGTATAGCTATCAACATGAAGCATCCAAAAGGAGCAAAGCTAATCAGAGAGGTAGGTTTTGATAGAATGCAAACTGTGCCTATTTGGTATTGTTTTTGATCCTGAGTAATAAAGAATAAACTCTGTATTTCAAGTATTAATTTGATATTTGATAATTAAAAATATGTATGTGTGCAGTAAATTTGTTAAATTACAGTATATAGCCTCTGTATTCTGTGCTTTTGGGCTCAGTGTTCAGTGTGATTTGTAATCATTTTAGACATAAAACTTACATGAAAATGTCATCAAAAGTTTCAAATGAAATATTGTGAGGAAAAGGTTTAACAGCCTAGTGCTTTCCTTTTATATTGCTATATTTGATCTTGCTGTACTACTTCATTAGAAAGATTCAAGCTGGAGTGATCTGTTGAAGTCAGTGAGTAGCTTACAAAGAGGAGATACTGGGCTCCAGTATCTGCAGGTTTTTGAATGTTACAGTATATTTATGACTTCAGTTGCTGTGCATCTTTCTGAGAAATAGTGTCCTTAGGTCAATTTTAACACTTGTTTCTTTTTTTCAGTATTTGAGTTCAGAATGTAAGGGTGTTTTAAGGGCAATCCATTTTTCCATTGAAAAATTAATAAGAGCATCATATGTCACATTCTGTAAAAGTTGTGGTTTGTCATCCCTTTTTTATTTATTGAGAAATAGAAGACCCACTACTTGCTAGCACTGTGTTTTTAGCCCTGCAGTACTAACAGATCTAAGAAGGTGAGCTGGCTTCTGTTACTGTTTGTTTCAATATCAGTTCTAATCACTTTTGTTTTCACAGTGAGACTGTATGTGTCCTGCAATAAGTGGAATTTGTCTGGTAGTATTTTTTTGTTGTGAATATTGTGTGAAGTGGAAATAGATTAAGTTGTCTGATACTTCTGACCTACCTTATTCCCTGTCAGCTCTGTAAAAGACACTTCATATGGAAATCTTTGGAGTTTGTAAGCCGAGGATTTCTCTTTGCAGAACAGAACCATTTACTGTTGATTTGTTATGAAGCTGTATGTTTATTTTCTAAAGGTTTTGGAAATAGATGCTGTTATGGAATAACTTTGCATGGTCTAACACAGACCTGTTTCTGCATAAACTAGTCATGCTATGTATAAGGGCTCCAAAAATTGTTCTTCCCACATAAGACGACTAGATTTGTTCTTTGTTATTTGGCCTTTAAAAATGGTGAAAGAGAAACTGCTCTACCAAAAGCGTTCACTGATCCCATGTGTGTGAACTGGACCTGTTTGAAGAGCTAAAGGCGGCTGGGCCTAGGAGCTGGGGTGAGCAGGAGAAAAGATGGCTTCAGCATAAGTTTCTTGTGGGATTGCCACTATTTGTGGTTACGAAGTTCCCCTTTTGTCATCTTGACATTTGTGCAGGAAGATTACTGCTTGATTCTGTTTTTAAATGTATAAATTTCTGCCTGCAATAAGGAGTATCCTTTTATGGTCTGTGGAGTTGAATGGCTGGTGACTTAAGAATTTGCAATATAATCTTTGTGCTTGAGGTTCAGGTGCCTGGTTGAGTTCAGATCCCACGTGATTTTTAAATCAAAGCAGCAAATTTCTTCTCCCTCATTTGTTATGCAAGAGCAGCATCCTCTCTGTCAGCTTAGTGCTGGGCTTCCCACTTTTTTCCTCCTGGTCAGATCTCTTGTGTGACTGTAATGTAGAGCTATCACGCTGAAGATGGGGTAGCTGGCATTGAGAGTACTTAGAGCTGGGGACAAATGGTTCCTCTCAGCAGCAATATTTTTTCCTTAGTTTGATGTCACTGAAATAGGCAAGCATGAATGAAAATTATTTCCTAAGATGTGATATTGTGGAATTTCCAGTGGGAGAACCAACTCTGTTAAAACTTTAGCATGCTAGCTGTGGAACTGAGGAGGTCTCCTGTGGCAAAGTTCTTTCCCTTATGAAGATAAAGCTGTGATGAAAAACCTAACTCATGTTAAAACTAGAAAGCAACTGCAAGATTTGAAGAACTGACCTAAAAATGAGGACAGACAGTCTTGTTGCTGAGTCATTTCTTATAGCTTCTATCCTTTATTAAAGCTGCTTTCATAACCACTACAGCTTTCTGTTCCTTAAATCAGTGGCATCCCAACATTGTAGACTATATAGAACTACGTCTGTTTGGAGTTTTGTTAAAAAGAGTATGTGAAGGAAAGCTGTCTGTAACAGGCTTTTTGTTGTCAATTGTTTCCTGGTGATATCGGGACAGATGTGTATAGAATTGAGCATTGTTCGACAATGTATTTGTTACTATGAAAAGCAGTGTTCATGTCTGTAAAGTAATTGATGGCAAGAAGAAATTCAAGTTTGTGACACTAGTTACTCATACGTGAATATGAATTGTGTCCTAAGCCTGAGCCCTACAAAGAAAAGTAACAAGGTTATAATTTTTTTATTAAGAAAGGTAGCATGGTTAGAATAAATCTTGTTGTGTCCCCCCCGTCCCCAATTCCATATAGGTAGAGGAGGGTAGATCTTAGAATCTAGAATCGTATTAAAAACAAAGGAGTTGATAGTATTCGGGTATATACCAAAAGCACAGCCTTGATAATTCAGTCAGTAGTATCAAGTGAGCTGAATAAATCTGTTCATCAGGAGTCCTGGCTGCTTTTCTTCCTTTGGCGCAGCACTGAAAAATACTAGTCCATGTGTCAGCTCTTTCCTAATTACATGATTACATGATTCCCACAATATTATTCATTGGTTGTCTTTTTTTGTTTCTTTATTCTGTGTCACTTGCAGCACTGTTTTCCTTGGTAATGCTTTTGGCTCACTGTTAACTGCATTCCAAATACTTGTATATCTTCCTGAAAGAAAATTATTATTTGTATATCTTCCTGAATAAAAATTATTTTTTCTCTTCAGTGATGGTATGCACACGAGTCCTGCGCTCTTACATCCTTTTGTTGTAATACGGCTCAGCAGCTCTTTAGAGCATTATTCAGCAGTTATTGTCAGAAGCTTATCTTAAGAACCTTGAGGATAGCTTTCTCCTCAGTATTTAGCCTTAAGTAATTAACTTCTATTTATTCATTAAGAACTTGGGAGACAATTCAATTGGCTGGGAGCTGATGGCACTCCTTCCCTTCCATTTCCTTTAGCTGATAGGTCAGCATGTCTCGTGCATGCTCTGTTACTTGATAAAGCAAACTATTCACACATATATACACATACAAATATGTATTTGTGTGTTTATATATGTTCGTATGTGTGAATATACACACGCTCTTCTGTGTGGAGTTTTTATAAAAAACAACTCCATGCCCCCCCAAAAAATCCAAACAAAACTTCCAAAAGGTACAAATAGTTTGCTTTGTCAAGTTAGTAGCGTCATTATTTGTTATTCTTATTCAATGTGATGGCTACTTTGGTATGTATGATGTCTTTTTCCTTCCACGAGGCTTAGATGCTTCTTCCCCTTCCATCTCCCCCTTTTTCTCAAGCTAAGTTCAGGTATAGAGGTGATGATTGTTCTGTAAACTATTGTCAAGTCTTTTGAAATTGATATAATACTGGTAATATAATTATAGTTTTGTCTAATCACTTTAGGATTTTGACAGTCATCTTGCTAGATACGCAGCATCTCTAACATGTAGTTTGCAGCAATGTGTGGTCTTAACAGGCCAAAAAATATCTCACTAGGTTTCTAAGTTGCTTTTTGTCACAAAGACTAGAGCCATTTTGATTAGTGAGATTTTTAAATTAAGTTACATGAAGAATTTCTTAAACTTTTGGAAACTCATTAACAAATCTTACTCATCCTTTTCTTTTCTAAAGCTTGCAGCGGTGTCTGATGTTTTTGTGGAAAATTATGTCCCTGGGAAACTGGCTGAAATGGGTCTAGGTTATGAAGACATGAAAAAGATTGCTCCTCACATAGTGTACTGTTCAATAACAGGTATTTTAATTTCAATTACTTCTGTTCCTTTATTCCAGTCAACGTGTTTAAAAAATCATGTGGTTATATAGAAGTATATTGTTTTGATGTCAGTTAAGATAAATCTAAACCGTGTTTGACTGTTCAACTCAAACCCAGATAATTTTTATAAATTTTTGTAAATGAGGAGGCGGCAACCATGTCAACAGCTTATAAATTGGTCAACAGTGGCATTACTATGCCAGTCTGGTGTGCTCCTTTTGACTTCAGAGGAGCCAGGACTGGCTGGGCTCCTTGCATTTTGCTTTGAACTAGTCACTAGCTCAGATACTTCCTCCCCTTCCCCTCCCCCCCCAACAGTTTTACTGTACCAGTTTACATATTGCAGATTTCCAATCTGGTAATCTCAGTGTTCTTTACTGTCCTGAAGCATCTCTTTCTTCAGAGTTACAGTTATATGCTCATGGAAGTTTTATCTTGCTTTGCTGAAGTGTATTGCCTAGTAACTGAAATGGCAGAAGACTTGCAGGTACTTTATAAATGCTGCGAAGGATGAAAAGAAAGTAGACTTATATGTATGCCGTTCCTGATATTCATAAAGAGAGTTTTAAATCTGAAAAACTGCTTATACAGGGAAAAAACAAACCCCAAAAAAATCTTGATTACGCACTAAAATTAAAGGATCTGTGCATGTAAAGTCTGCTGTTAAATACAATTAAATTAAACTACAGAAGTTACAAACGTTTTTAGGCTCATTTAAAGTCTTAGTTACAAACCTGTTATGCCTCTGAATTTCTGAGGAATAAATGGCTTGGGCTTTTTAGTTTCTGGGTATTGATGTCATTTAATAGGAACCAAATAGCTGTATTTATCATGTTTGTGTGGCAAATGTCTGAAGAAAACAAGAGCAGAAATGCAATTATATTCAGGGCTTGCTGAGAGTCTCTTTGTTTAAATACATTTTTAGGTTGCTCAGTGGCTATTTACCACAATGTTTTTCACATTTGCTTGTGCATGTAGTCTCACAACTGGAATTCATCAAGTGGTTTGGTTTTGCAACTTTTTTGTTTAATTGCTATACCCATAATTGATGAAAAAGAATAAAAAATTATATGCAAGCTACAATTTATGTGAGGTAGCTTGGTCTTTGATTTGGTAAATCTGTTTTTGCATTCACACTACATGTCAGCTTTTGAGCGCTTTTGTGTTTTACTGATAATAGACAAGAACCTTACTTGAAGTGAGGGCCTAAGGAAAGATAGTATTTAATGTCACAGAATCACCGAATGGTTTAGGTGGAAAGGATCTCTTGAGGCCACCTACTCCAATCCTCCTGCTCAAGCAGGGTTTAACCCCAGCCAGCAACTAGGTCCATGTAGCCTCTTGCTTATGGCTCTCCAACATCCCCAAAGGGCAGAGAGAAGCGGAAGAAAAGGAGGGGAAAGGGGGGGGAAAAAACCCAACCCTTGGGGGCTGAGGTAAAGACAGTTTAATAGAAAAATAAGAGAAAAGGAAAATAACAATAATAATGGTAAAAGAAAAAAATACAAGACCGAAGTCACTTTCATGGCCTGGTGAATTGGTTGTCTAGCCGGATCCGAGCAGAGATCGTGGATTTCCTCCCCCAGCCATCCCCCATTTATATACTGAGCATGATGTCTATGGCACAGACTATTCCATTGCCCATTCTATTGTTCTGTCTATGCTCCTCAGCTTCTATGGGAAGCTGAAAGAAGTCCTTGAGTAGTATAAACATCACTTAGCAACAACTGAAACAGTATGTATTATTGATATTCCTGTCATACCAAATCTGTAAACACAGCAACCACTAGAAAGAAAATTATCTCAGCTGAAACCAGGACACAGGTTCAGCTACAGCAGGTTTCCCAGGACTCTGCCCAGCTGGGTTTTAAGTATTTGCATAGCTGCTCTGGACAGCCTGTTCCAGTGTCTGACCACCCTCACAGTAAAAAAAGTGGTTTGTCTTGTTCGGGCAAATTTGCCCATTGCCTCTTGTCCTGCCTGTTGTGTCCTACTGAGAAGGGTCTGGCTCCCTCTTGGTCACTCCCTCCCACTGGGTATTTATATATGTTGTGAAGATCCCCTTGAGCTTTCTCTTATTTAGGCTGAAGTCTCACCTGTCCTGCCCTTTCATCGTGTGTAAGATGCTCCAGTCTCCTAATTGTCTTTGTGGCTCTGTTCTAGACTCGCTCTAGTAAGTCTATGTATGTCTTTTACTGGGAAGCCCAGAGCAGGACACTAGTCCAGATGTGACCTCACCAGTGCTGAGTAGAGGGGAAGGATCCCTTCCCTCAGCCTGCTGGTGACACTGTTCCTAATGTATCACAAAATACTTTGCCTCCTTTGCTGCAAGGATGCATGCTTTTGTATGTTCTGTTTAAGCGCTCCCTAACTTCCTCTACCAAGAATAAGTCTTCCTTCCTGCAAACTTTTCTTCTCGCCTCAGGGACCTAGGACTCCCAAGGGCCATTTTCCTGGTAAATACTTAGGCAAAGGAGGCATTAAATACCTCTGCTTTCTCCATGCCCTTTGTCACCAGGTTCCTTGCCCCATTCATCACTACACCCACATCTTTCCTAGTCATCTTTCTGCTGATGATTAGTTTGCAGAATCTTTTCTTATTGCTCCTCGTATCCTTTGCCAAATTCAACTCCAGGTCAGCCTTGGCTTTACTAACTATATACTTGCACAATGAAATGGCAGCTTTATACTTCTAGATAACTTGCCTCTACTTCCATCTCTGGCATACTTTCATCTTGCTGTCAAAACAAGTTGGACAAAGAGCATACAATTTTGCTGTTTAAAGCTCTACGTGTAATACATAGTTTACAGTTATGTTACACATAGTGGAAAACAAACATTAAAAAAATACATAAATACATAGCTAAAGAGTCTTTTTTTCATTCATGCACTATGATCTTTTGAGGGTGAAAGCGTTTGGGAGGTAACAGCTAAGTGATGTTTGTCAGGCACCCATAAAACAACTTGAGATCTTAAATTATAGTTGATTAAGTCTTGGATGTCTAACAAATGACAAGGAACCATCTAGTTAGGACAGTGCATCTTCTAGGAATAAAGACATAAAATCTCTAGTACCCTTGAAAAAACCAAACCACCAAAACAGATCAGAAAGTCAAGGTGTAAATGGCAAAGCCTCAATCTAAGCATGCTAAAAGAAGCAACCAGACCAAGACCAAACGTAGATCTGTCACAGAAGAGGGCATGATGGTGATACTTAGACAGTAAGGTGTGTTTTTGGCACAATCAGGCAGAAAAATGATTTATGAAGAAAGAATTCTTCACTGATTTCTAAAAGCTCTGTGGCCTGATTCTAGGTGTTACAATTCAGAACAGGTTTGTGCTGTGGGAGACTCTACTACATTAAAATATATTGTTTTCTTTTTTTGTCTTTTGCAAGAGGGGATGGGAAGAGACTAAAAGAGATTTGTAATAATGTTTAGCTTAAAAAAAAAAAAGTAATAATCCAACATCAGTGAAAAGGAGATCAAGTTGTTAAAATACTTCCTGATAAAAATTGCTTAGATTAGCATCTCGGATTAAAACATGAATGCCTATGGAAAGAGACCAAGAGAACTTTTAATTTGTTTTTCCATCATAAAGAAGGCTAGACAAACAACAAAGACGGTTGATAAAAGCAATAAAACGTCTTTATCACAGCGGAGTTATGCACACTGTTTATTATGGGCAAAGTGGGGGAGTTTCCATACTTGAGCCCTTTTCTGCAAGGGAATAATTTGAGAAACTTTGTTAATATGAATATTCGATATAAAGGGCTTTTAGAACAAATTGGTAAATGAATATTTATAAATCACTTGTAGCAGTATATCCGAGCAAGGTGAACTTTTTGGTCTGATCCTGTGTTGTTATTAAGACACGTCATAGCTTTGCTAGTGAAAACACACACAAAAAGTAACTGAACATGTTAAGTTGTTAATGTAAACATAGGAATTATTTCACTTTCCTTTTCTGAAGGAAACATTGGACCTAATTGGCAATCCTTTGCTTTTGCAAGGCACCTCTCACCCATGTTGCTTGCTGTTCATGCTGTTCAAGCGCTTTTTCTTGTGGAGTCTTGAATGTGAAGGCCTATTATATAAAAATAGTGGGACTCTGGGCGCAGAGATTTGTATGTAAGCAGCGTCTTGGATGTTTTAATGCTGGGCATTGCAACATTTGACCCAAAAAAGCATGTTTATGTAAGCTGAGGGATCTGAGTTGGGTGGCTGGTTTTGTGAGTGATGGGTGCCGAAAGCAGGTATTTGCATTCTGAAAGGCTGTCGAGAAGTGCTCAGTTCCCCCGACTTGAGACCAGAGCTATGCTTTGTGACAACGTAGTAGGGTAAGGATTGGTATTGATGTGGAGTGAACTGAGCCGTGCTGAATCTAGTAGGTTCCTGAGAGCTCAGATGTAATATTTCAGATAGAAAGAGACTGAAAACACAATCTAAGGTTTTTTGGTAATGCCACAGAAAATTATGTGTATATAAAATGCCTAGCTAGGGATATGGAAAATACGAGTTAAGGAAGATCCAAAGAGAAGTATTGTTTGTCAGATGTAAGAGATGTGCTGGCCTAGGATGTTGAATTAAATGGACTAGTTGTCTTCCCAAATGCTGAAAAACGTTGAGACAAATTATCTTTGTTACAGCAACCCCTTTTACATCAAAACAGTGGGATTTCATCCATCATTTAGCATCTCACAGGCTGTACAAGAGATAATAGAAATATGTTAGTTCTCAAGCCCTTTCTGGTTTGTGAGTTCTGTGAGGGATAATGGATACACAATATAACATGAATTATGTTCTGAGGTCTTTGAACAGAGGATTGGAATGGTTTATGCTGTTCAACTCGGCCAGTTTTGAATATGCTTTTTTTTAGGGTGTATTTTATGCATCATAGCTGTTGTTAACAGACAAAATTATGTTGGTCATTGTTAATGACTATCACGAACTGTATTATATTTTAGATGTAAGAATATATAGAGACAGACATTTTGGCATAACGTGGTAATAAATAAGTAAGCAAGAAATAAACGTGTCCAGTATGTCAGAATCAAAGTGGTTTTCCAACTTAGGGTTTTTTTGCTTGCCTTTTTTTTTTTTCCTTGTTAGTCAGTATACATGCTGAAGACATTAGAGCTGATTCATTTAATAAATTACAAATAATTACTGGACGCTACTTCCCTTATCCATTTAGTTAACTCATTAATGAGACTGGATATCATCTGGAATGTTTTGGTTTCTTATTTTTGGAGCCATATTACCTTTCAAGTTTTAACTTCATAGGTATGGAATGCAATCAATAAATAAGTAACTTGAAGGAATCAGTTTCACCCTACAGCATAGCTTTTATAGCAGCTGTGATCAAGATGTCTTTAAGTTTATTGGGTTTTTTTAGTCACATTCAGTTATTGAATATAAGCATAAATAAATCAAATTGGATATTAAAGCTTTTTTAATTTTAGGGGCCATCCAAAAACATGGAAAGTAATTTTCTGACTCTAGACTGTACTGTATCCTTCCTTTACACTGCTCCAGAGAGAGTGTGCTCAAATAGCTGTCATTCTTACAATTATCGTGGTTGTTAAACTTTGGAGGAATGGTGCTTTGACTTTTCAGAGACTGCTCTTTGTGACACCACTTGTGTGAACACATGGGTTTTGCGTTTGTCTGGAGATCTCAGAGTCACTAGTTGATGGTCAGCACTAGCTGATAGTCTTGCCTTCTTAAGGGCTCACCTTCCAGAACATTTTCATCCCGGTCACTGTCTGGTTCAGCACCTGCTGGCTGCGTTTTGCGTTTGTGGTTACAGTGATAGTTGCCATTCATTACCTGCTTACGGATTAGGTTATTTGCCAGATCCTTGAAGTGTTGAAGATGCTGAATGAGTGCACCCATTGTGATGCTGTACTGGTGTGTCCTGTCCCATAGGAGTTTCTATGTCACGCTGCTTGATGTTGAGCCAGATAGGGCTGGTCTGCCTTTTGGAGTATATTGCGTTGGTTAAGTGGTCACGAATGGTTCATATCTCCCACCTGTGTGTACATATATAACACCACCTCTATGTATTCCATTAAACTTTATCTTTCTTCTGGATGGTAGGTAAAATATCATAGAGGTGTCGTCAGTTTATTCTTCATTTATTATTTCCTTTGGCCTCCTCGCTTTAAGTTGCGGAATCACCATGAAATCTAGTCTAATCAATCCCAGTTGTGGTACTATATGGTTCCTCTTAGCCTCTCTTTCTTCTCACTTCTGGTGACCTACAGGCTAGTATTTCTGTTCTTCTCAGCCTCTCACCTACATGATGCCTTTGTGCCCTCTTCTTGATCTTTTTTGTCAGATATTTTTCCCTTCTCCTTTGTCTGTACCCTCCCCCTGTCCTTTTCTAGCCATGACTGCCTATCTCAGCCAGTTCAGGCTCTTCCCCTCTCTAGCTCAGTTCCTCACCAAACATCAGTTTCTTTTACCCTCCTTCAGGTTCACATTTTCTGACTGACTTCCTTTTCCAGCTAATAGTGTTCTCCGGTCCTTCAGAACCTTCATTCTAACCTTTTTTTTTTTCTTTCTTGTTTCTCATTTTCTACCTTTCAGTGCTAGCACGAATTGAGTAGAGGGGATACCTGCTTTCTGTGCTGGGTTTTTGTGTGCTGTCCTCAGGCACAGTAAGTGTGAGCAGTAAATATAAATAAAAACTGGGCTAGAGCACGCTCAGTTGGTCTGTGGTGACAGCGTATATACATGTGTCAGAACAAAACTGCGGGGATGTGTGGTACGATGGAGTATGCACGTCATGGACTGAATCTTTGGAGATTTTAGCCTTGAAGCACTAATAGATGCTTCCTTGGAGAGTGTATCCTTGCCAGCCCCCATGATACTGTAAAGCTGTATTTGAGGAAATAAAAAAACCCCCCAGCACTAATAAAAAATCATAGCGATGACAAAGGCTCCCACTCTAAAGAAAAGAAATTCTCGGGCTTTTAAGCAAACAGCTGTAAGTTTATTGTTTGTTTTCTTTTTTTCCTAATGTAGCAAAACAAACCTGCTTCTTTCCCTGGTTTTGTGCTTAAGAACAGCAAAAACATTCTCCAAGAAATTATGAAAACCTTGAAAATTCTCATTCTTATACAGCTTAAAGATCAGGATTGGACTCTGTTACATAAAATGCTTTTTGTTAATGGAACATATGTAGAAGTGACTGGTTCAGCTGAACCAAGCACGTACTGTAGCAAAATATAAAATGTGGAAGACATGCTCCTTAGAACTCAGAAGATGTGCTACTTTATAACTTATCCAGAATTGAGCAATTTTTCTTAAATAGAGAAATAACTTTTCTAACGAACTGTGTCTTTCTAAATTTTGGACTATTGCAAATTGTTAGTGATAGTAAAATGAAATACAGTGTGATTTTTCAGAAAGTCCGGGGTCGTATGTGGGTGAAGAGTTTAGGCACAGGTAAGCCAGATGCTGTCTTCTTTATGGCATTTTGGAAGTCGTCATTGGCAAACTGAGTTCCGTATCCAAACAGCTCAGATTGAATGTATCCAGCCCTGCAGTGGCTGTTGCAGGGTTGTGAGGATTTCCGGGACATTTCCCAACGTTCCTGCTGCTTTGAGTGCTCTTGAGCTCCAGATTGTCTGTTCTCACTCACAAGTTGGCTTTGCTGATGAGAGTAATCTTAGAACTAGTTTAAATATAATATGTTTTGGCAGTTCTGTGGTTGAGATTAGTTTAAGTTTTTTGAAAATTGGCTGGTTAAAGTAAATCATGTACGGGTCACAAGGGAGTGACCATTTGTTGCTATCGGTATGGTCTGCATAGTGCTTCCAACTAAGAAAGTCATAGTTTTTTTCTGAACAGGAGGGGGCACTGTTTAAAAGGACAACATTGTTTTCAAATCAAATCACTTTTTTTTTTTTTTCTTCCTTAAAGCCTCTGAAAACAATATGTTTTGAAAGAATGTTGTAGGTTGTTTTTTGAATGACGAAAGCTACTCCTCTCAGGTTCTCTGGCTGATCTCTTTGCTAATTTCGAGTGAATTATGCTTACCCTTCTGCTGTGTACAGGTTTTGCTGAAGATGGTGTTCCTCAGTCCTTTGTCTCCTCCCTTTCTTTCCTCCTCCTTTTCTAGGAATTAACAATTTATATGATATGCAGGTTGCTTGTGACATTACAAAAGCTTGTTTCAATATTTTATTTTCTGTCATTTCATTTCTTAAAATATGAATGTGATTCTTAGTTTTCTGCATTTTAAAGAAATTTTACTCCCGTAAAGACTTTTTGCTGTGTTTATGCATGAAAAAAATTGAATACAAAATGATAATAATAGGAAATCTTAGAAATATTCTTAGTTCAACCAAAAGAAAGTACAAACATAAGATTTTTGGGATTAGTATTTTTATTAACTTTGTATTACTCTGCAAATCCCCAAGAAATGTAATCTGTATGTCTGTACTCCAAAGAACTTAGTCTTAACTCTAAGTTCTGAATTTACAAATACTTTGACTGTACTAAACTATTAATTTGTTTGTTGAAAAACAGTATTGTTGTAAAAAGGCAAAAATTAGGTGGAAAGAATGGCAAAAGGTTTATACAAGAGGTGTTGTGTGTCATCCGAGTTTCATATGGGGCTGAATCTGGAATTGTTGTATATGTAGCTTTTATTTAATGTATATGAGGCTCTTAAGGTCCATAAATTAACACTTTTCTTCAAAAATAATAAGTAAATCTTATGTGTCTCTTGGTGATTCTGATGAATCTATGAAAAGGAAAATAGTTCTTCACCCGTCTACTTAAGTTAGTAATAATTCAAAAGAACAAGCATTTGGTAATTTCCACTACATCTTGTTTCGTAGTGATGATTTGTGGCCTCTTCTCATAAGAAGATGTAAAGTTATTTTTATGCATATTCTACTTTGCCTCTAGTATTTTCACAACAGGAAAGAGAAGCCAACCACAGCGTGTTTTGCTGGGCAAAGGCTAGCCAAAGTGTTCTTCAGATCCTCTAATTTGTGAACTAACTGTGGCAAGATGTGGAATTGCCTTGGATTAGGTACAGTTTGTAGACTCCCTCTTACCAAATGATTCTGGCCTCTAAAATCATAGGTAATTTGGAGTGTCTGTATCTTTGTGCCCACTCCTTTCCCTGACGATTGATGTTCTTGTGGTTTCTAGATGGTTATAGTCTGTATGTAAATACCTGTTACAATTTGATAGATTATCTGCCAGCAAAATGATATTTCCTACTTAAAAAAACTGATGTGTATTTCATAATGTGGTATAATTTGGCAACTTAATTTCTGAATGCTCTAGGTTTACAGATAGCATACAAGTAGGAAACTAAGTTGTATTCAGAAGCTACTTCAAGCAATGATTGCAGTTGTCGCTAAATGGGAACTATAGAAATAGTTGCAATCATTGATCTGTTCAAAAGTTATTAAAAATTGTCACACAAAATTACTAAAAAGAGGATTTTTTTTTTTTTTCTAATTACAAAATGGCAAAGTGATCCTAAAACTAGGCACAACAAAGGAGAGGGGGCAGGGAGAAGGAAAAAAAACACCTTTATGGCAAAATATTTCGGCTGGTTGAGCCAAATAGCCAGTGCAAAGAGGGTGATGTGCAGAATGAAATGGAAATTAGGAGAATTAACCGAGAATTTAAAGAGTTACAACAGTCTCTTAAATATATTAAAAGCAGGAACAATTTGGAGAATGAAGTAATTAAGGAAGCTGGAAACTGCAAAAAAGAGGAATGGTGTCTTCGTACCAGTCTTCAGTAAACGATGTTCATAGAGAAATTTTCAACAAATACATTGTTTTCTAATAATAGAAGATACTGCATTGTCAGAGACAGCTATGTCAAAAAGGGCGTTGTCAGAACAAACTGGGTGTCGTGCTTCCAGTAGTTCTTGATGTGGTTTAAGAACAAGGAAGTAGATCTGGACAACTGTGAATGTTGTATTTTTTTTATGTAAACACAAAAATCACAGGTCTTTTAAGCCTTGAGGTATGAACTTAAGTGCTAACAGGGACTGAATAAAGCATTTGGAGGGGAAAAAATATGAAGCTTCTACCTGAGCTTGATTTAATGAAAATAGAGTCTTCCAGCATGGGAAAAGAAAAGCAAGGCTCTCCAATGTGTTAGTTTTTGTACTATGCAGGTGGAAGATGGATGACTCGGTCTGTCATTTTTCTGATAGCTTGAAGTTGTCTATGAGTGGGCAGTTGAGAAATCAGTGATCAAGGTCTAGAGATAAAATAGTCGATGAGAACAGTTTTTGAGGAGTTGAGCAGCAGACTGGATTTGTGGAGACACATTTCATTATTGAGACAGTATAATTACCTATCTATAACTGGGTAATAAACCTTGTGCTGTATGTTTTGACTGCACTAAAGTTTTTGACACTCAAGTAATGCTTTCACATAGAAGCTAGGGAAGTGTGATGTACAAGAAATAATAATAAAAAAAAATGGTTCAAGAGTGCTCAGAAACTCCCTGATGTCTCAGCTCTCATATATAAAGAATAAATATTGGTATTTCATGACTGATATGGAAGGCAATACCTCAAAATAGATGTTGCTGGATATTTTCTCAAAATAGGTGATGGAATAGAATATGGATGACAAATCCTTCTGGGATCATGAGCTACAGTGTGTGTGTGGGTTTTAGAGTTGAGGAGCAGGAGGAATCTGGATCTGATTTACAGGTAGCAGACATCACTTTCCTTACAGCCTTATGCTCTCCTTTAAAATGTTTTTTGGCGGTGTGTCTAACTCAGGAGAGTGATGGAGGACTGACCTCAGCAACTCTGTTCAGTTTTTCTTCCTGAAGCCAGGGATTTAAAGCATTCCCAACAGTCCCTGTGTCACCATAACCCCATGGGCAGTCATGTGATGAAGTCCTGGTGTAAAAGCTGCAGCTTAATGGCCTGAGAGCTCCATGCAGCTCTGAAGGCCCACAAAGCTGAAAGGGAGGAAATTTGTACAGCAAAACTAGAATTAAAAATTACCTTGGCCAAATTGTTTACACAAATAAAAGAGCAAGGGTAGAATTAAAGGTTGGAGCAAGTCCAATGTACTGTGTTTAATTGGAAATAACCAAGTCCTTTCAAAATAGTATGGAGAAGATTGAGTTGGAGAAGGGTTCTTAGAAGACTTGGTGGTAGCGATGGGACATAATTGAAGTTGAATGTGAGTCCTGAATGTTTGAAATTGTAGGGCATTGCAGAGAAAATGTTTCCTTTTAATATTCTGCAGACTTAGCTGCCTTATGGTCTTAAGACCAAGATGCTAGTAAAATTAAAAATGAAGGATTAAACAGATCAGGAGAACAGACAGAATATTAAGATATTCACTCGGGGAGTTTGGAACTAGCCAGCAGCAACTGACTTCTTCAAATACCAAACTAAGTGGTGTCAGTTGTTTGTGCACTTCAGGATCAATACGTGAAAGAAACTTAATAAATTCAATGATGGTCTTATTTTGAGGAGGGTAGGTTACAGTATGACATTGCTGGTTTTTAGATACAGAAAGAGATTAATTGAATACTTCAGTGCTTTTCTGCCCTGCACTCGTGTGCTGCTCTGTAATTCTCAGTGGAAACTACACAGATTGGTAACTGGTTCCTTTTGCAGTAAAGAATTAGCTTTATGGCATGGAGAAGGAGCTTTAAGAGGTTGTTATACTTCTCACGTGTAATTACTCTGATATCTGAGGTGGCCATCAATATGTAATCAAATTTACTGATGCTTTTAAGACTATATTTTAATTCTAAATATGAATTTCTCCAAGAATTGGGAACAATTTTTGTTTATAAAGCACGAGTTAAATATTGTAGGGCAACTGTCTCGAAATTAAATAAGTTATGACTGGCAATTTGCTTGATGTAAATCAAAGCCAAGGAAGTAGTTCTCTCTATGCTGCCAGGGAATAGGACAGTCTTTCATACTATCATTCCTTTTTGCATTCACCATATGAATGAAGTAGCTAAAGAATCTGATGAGACAATTATTATCCCTATTTGTATTATACTGTGTTTGCAAGTAGGATTTCTACAGTTTAATATTTGGAAAAAGCTTAATGTGGAAGAAGTAGAGTTCTGTATTACCTCATGAGTCCAAGATACCTGTTGCCTTTCTAGACATCTAAACAGATTTGTGCCTCACCCTGAAAAAACCCTAGTCTTATGTCATTTGGGTATCCCCCTTGTGTCAATTTTTTGTTTGGGCTGCACCATCAAACCAGAAAACTTCAGTGTAAAAAGGCAAAGAATTTGCTTATGTGAGGAAATTAATTGTCAGAAATGCAGATGTCCAAATACTACTTCAATGATGTGAAAAAAGTACTTTTTTATTATAATTTAGAAAACACTTTTTTCTGGGAATGAAGAAATAGTTCTTCTTGTTTCTAAGAATAAAGCAATCACCACAGTGATGCATTGGTATATCAGTCGCGGGCTTATGTGATATATAGTTCTGCTGGTAAATTCCCTGAGACAACAACAACTTTGATCTGTTAATGTAGCTTCTTTCCTTTACAAAAGTGAATTTTTGAGGTCAGTCAGAATACATTTACATCCCTTGATAGTATTGTGTAGGGAAGAAACCCAAAAATCTAGAGCTATCTCTAAACCAGCAAGGTAAATTTGCCTTAGGGTATTACAGCTGCATTGCTTTTGTGGTCTAACTGGTTGAGTCATTTATCATGGTGTAGTAGTATGTGCTGTTGATGTACTCTTAGTACTTCTTTCGCACAAAAAGGTGATTTGTGTAAAAGAAACTTCAGGAAGGAGACTCTGAAAAGAGATATCAATCAACATAAAGGGAGATGGTACTATAACTGAGGTTTCTGAAAATTGCCCTTACGTATTTAGGGATGATCATATTTTAAGGACTTGTTTCATTTTAGCAGTAAATGTTAAGATAGTATTGTGCGTTTACTTTGCTCCATCTTGTAGAAAGTCACCTGCAAAGTCCCTGAAGCTTTTGCTTGGCACGAGACCCATTCCAGAACAGAGTCTGCTGCCTTAAGATTGGCACTTTGTGGTCAGTATTTCTTCCCAAAGTGAAATACTTAGTATGCAGAGTATGAACTGCAATCCTAACCACATGAAAATTAATTTTTCTAAATGTTATTTATGTATAAAATAAAGCAAATAATGTTCGAACCTTCTAGCAGTTGGCTGCTTTATTCAGAAATAAATGATGAGGACCAGCGGGAGCTTTTAATTTCTTTTCACAGCCTGTGTTGCCAACTATCCTACTGAAGCACAGCTACACCAGCAGGGGGTTCTTTCTGATGCTGTACAAGGAACTTGTTCTTCATTTCTGCTGCTTATGAAGATCTCCTAAATCTTTTCTGCTGTCTGTTTTTTGTTATAGGTGATCCATCTGCAAACAGGTGTTTACCTCTTCTGTTTTTCTGGTTGCAAATGAAAACCATTACATGACTGTGTTAGACCCAGTATTTTTCTTTCCATACTGGGCTTAGTGATGTATTTGGTGTTTTTTCTTAATCAGGAGTTAGGTTATTTTGTGATAGTTTTTACGTTTACTGAAAAAGGAAAAAATACTAATTGTTCTGAGGAGGATTGGGAAACAATGACTCCACTGTTATTCAAACTGGCAAACAGATGACAAATAATGGGATTAGTTTTAATTTCTTCTACTTTATTGGTCAAGTTTTTTAATACTTCTTTTTAAGGATCATAGGTTTTAGAAGCCTAATGAATACGGTTTGAGTTTTTGGAATTGCTTGTTAAAGTACGTAATTGTTGTTCAAAATCCTCACAGATTTTTTTGTTGTTGTTTATTTGTTGTTGTTTATGTTGTAATTAAGTTGAAAGTGTCTGCTTAGTCTAAGCACCTGAAACTTGCAAAGATTTTCTGCGTGTCTTACCCCTGAACAGTTCATTTGGGAAATGTTGTGTAACTTCACCTCTCAATTCTGTCATGCTCTAAAGATGAACTATGTAAACAAACTTAAAACCATATCTACTTATTCAGGAAGACTGTCGGCTGTAAACTGTTGGAAGCTGGGAGAGTACTCAAGAAAAATATTAGATAGGCTTATCCTGTTCATATTGGCATCTGTTTTTCTCCATTCCTGGAGACAGAATATGTGGCTAACTGGGCCTTGAGTCTGATTTAGTGCATTTGTTTTCATATTCCTGTGCTACTCTATACTTTTCGGACACCAGCTAAACTTAGACCCATTAGCACAGTTCAGACAACACAAGGACAGATTTCCTGTGCTCTGGTCCCTCCAGAGCGTTATCAAGTAGAACTGTTGCCCAGATACCAATTGCAGGACTAAATCCCCTTAAATACAGTTTCACGACCCGTTTGGGGAACCTGAGTTTCCAAAAGGTTGCAGGGTAAAATGTGAACCAACAAGGTTTGACAGAGGTGTGCTGCAGAGCAATTCAGCTGGGTAGCTCTTAATTGGAGGTGAAGAGAAATGGACTTGACTTTTGGAGTCTTTATATTTTCCTAGTGGTGATGGCAACAATGCTTTTTAACCGGTGTAATACACAAAAAGTGTTCAGTTCATGTGTGATTGAAATGTAAGGATCACAAAGATGCATTTTTAGGGTGTTTCAGAATAAAACCAAACTGTAAAGGCACCTTCTTGTAGAGGACTGATGTAGTTATGCTCTGTGCAGATGCACAACCAAAACCAAATTTTCCTACTTAAAACAAATTCATGTTGGTGGTAGGTTTGTATGTTTTTCTCTGCTGCTTGCAAAATTAGGATACTGGGATCCCAAACAGGCCTATTCAAAAGAGGAGGCTTCTGTAAAATTCATCTGGTTGACAAACTCTTTGGAACTGAGCATGAGGCTGTTTTCTATACAACAGGCTTTTGTCAGCACAGCTGTGCTGGTCAGGAATGCAGGGAGGTGTGAACACTGACTGATTTAGCTGTTTTGGCAGAAGCCATTATCAAATATATTACTGTATTGATGATTTGGTCAAGAAAGCTATATTTGCCCTGTATTTGCAGTGCTTTTCCAGTGTATGGAGTACTGTTACCTATAGAGTACTAAAGGGCTCTGGCATTGACACAGACTAAACTTCCAAAATTTATCAGTAATCCAAACTAATATGGAAAGGGTGGAAGCTGAAAGAAGGCGTGTTGAAACAAAGGTTGCTGAGAAACAAATGAGAGCTGATAGGAACCCTTCTCTGTTTGTAGGCTTGATGTCCTTGCGTGATTCAGATCTGCTAGATCTGCTGTGCACCTCCAGGAAGGTGGGCTTTTTAGAGGAGTGACACTAAATCTTTAAGTTTGTGCTGCTTCTGTTGTCAGTGTGCCATCTTTTTTTTTTTTTTTTTTTTTTTTTGCGGTTAGCGATTGATCTACCCTGTTGCACTGGCATTAAGCATCCTAGCAGGAGGGCTTTGCTGTTTTTTCCACTCTTATTTCTTCAGTCACACACAGGCTGAATGTCCAAAATACTGTGAATTTAGGAATGAGAAACAGTTGAAAATGAGTGCTGTTCTGAAACACTGTGTTCCCATTCCTTGTTCAATATGAAGCATATACGAAGTTTAATGAACAAGTCGTAATTCTTCCTAGCTTTAAAATGAAGTATTGACTTTCAGCTGTGCACGGAAGTAATATTTTTCTTATGACATCATGCTTATTCTTTGTTCTTTCAACTAAACAGCATCCCGAAATTAGTAGTATTTTGTATAAAATCTTGAAACTTCAGGATTTTGGACTCTGTCCTAATGAAGAATACCATAGCAGACAGAGAGCCTGCGAATCGTAAGATTTGACACTGGGTTAGTTTAAAGTGAATGAAACCAGATTAGGCACTGAAATCCTGGATATGAACAGCATAGCAACACAGTACAATTGTGGAGACACTTACTGATGGTTTAATGTTTATTTTTCAGTAGCTATTACACTTGGACTGGTGCCTAGCTAAGTTAACAGAAATGAAGCTGGAAGATTTTAGGCAGCTTCAGAAGCCAAGCCTTGCAGTAGGCTTTTGTAAAGCAGTATTTATTTTGTTTGAGTTCTAATATTCTAAAGAGAAGATATAAGAAAAGATCAGCAACCATTTTATTTGTTATTACTAAAGATTTCTCTGCTGGTTTCCAAAGGAAGTATTTTTTCAGGGAATCTCCTGTCTTGTAGCCTTCTTTTCTCCTTTATTGTTTTCTTAATCTTTTTTCCTTGCCCGATGGACTTGTTTTGTATGAGGTTGCAGGATTTTTATGTTTGTTTGTTTTACAGTTTAAAATTTAGGTGAGGTTTTGAGATTTTGCCAAAGAAATCAATATGACTTCTTAAAATGTTGCAAAGATCCAGTGTCTTTGTGCCCATTCACAGTATTTTCTGTGGGTGGTGTTAGATTGGTAGGAAGGCTGTAACTTGCTGGTGTTGACCTGAAAGTGTTTCCTAGTTAGCATATGGTCTTCATTACTTCTGTTTTTAAAATACTGTGATAAACTAAACCACTTTGTCAGTAGCTAACAAAAAAACCCCAAAACACAAAAAAACCAAAAAAAGAGTTTTGGGTGTGGAAGACAAACTATTGAAAAATAGCCTGTATTTTGTCATTTTTAGAAACCAAAATGGTGGCAGTACCTGGCACTTTTCCATGTACTTGAACATTAAAAGCATTCTGTATCCCAGTGTTTATGTCAGTTGGCTGAAACCCACTGATCTGCAAGTTGTCTTGTAGAGAAAACTTTGTCACTGGCAGTCATAGATGTTACTGCAAAGTAAGGCTGTAATGAGAATAGGTTTGTGGATAACAGCCTTCCTATAAGTAAAAGTTCTTGTAGAGAGAAGAGAATAATCTGTTCGTGATACATGGGACAAGAAGTAACTGTTAGAATTTGAGCAAAAAAGATTCCAACTAAGCATTAAGAAAAGCTAATAGATAGGATGGCTTTGTCCAGGAGTAGAGTACTTGTAGATATTGCAAAGTCAGGACAGGGGTACTTGATGCCATTGTGATCATGGCTTGCAGTGAACCCTGACCACCTCTTCAAGAGCAGAATGGGAGGCTAAAATTTTGTAACCTCTTTTTTTAAAAGAGTACATCTTTCAAAATAATTCTATGGAACTGCAACTACAAGGTGCTTACTCGTATAAAACTATATTCTTTGTACAATAAGAAGGGACATTATATATCCTGTACCTGCTCAGGGTATGTAATATATGATTGTTTGCCAGTTTCTTTTATTTCTGTCAAATTAAAGTCGTGATCTTAAGATATACAGGAGTGAATTTGGTAATAAATCCTAACTTATTTTAATATGCAAACTGAAAAACTTAAATATAGTAAAATACATGGTCTGGAAGTAAAGATACTATCTCCCACAATAAATTGCTCTAATTCTATTAACTTTATTGCAGTTTTGAAAACCTTCACAAAGGCATGTTCCAAGATGTTTAGAGTACTCTATCCAATCAAAAATTTGTTCAGTTCTTCATACTGAACAACTGTTAACTTGTTATATTTTGTATTCTATTTATTTATTTAGAAGGTATTTCTTATCAATGAGATGAGTCAGACAATTTGATTAGAGGTAACTGTGTTAGGATAATCTTTATAGAGGGGAAAAAGCCTCAAGTACATGAAATATCAGTTGTGTAGACTGCAATTTTTATTTTTTTTTTTGTGAAGACAAAGATTCTTTTCACATATGACCCTTCCAAAGAGGCCAATTGGCAAAATCTGTTAGTAGAAAAATACTCAAGTTAGGCAATACATTGAATTATTCAGTTACTAGATTCAGCTGTTTTAAGCAACCAGATGCATTTACTTTTTACCACTTCACATATTAAATTCATGTGAATGATCAGCAACTATTATATTTAACTGTACGCTGTATAATGAGGGGATCTGTTAAAGTTAAGAATATTCGAGGTTGCTTTCATACGTATTGCTGAGAAAAGGCTCTTTCAACTTTTCTTTATGTTCACTTAATGTGTACTGGTAAGTTACTGCAACTTTTCGCTTCTGCCTCGTCTGCAACAACAGTTCATTTAAACTTCAAGCTGGGATTTAAACCTTCATAGGTTGCATAGAAAATTAATGTTATATCAGGACTGCAAATGAAATTCCTGTTATAGTTCATGATTTCAGAAATAGGATGTAGGTGCGTGCTCATTCTTTGAGCTGAGTAAGGGTTGAGCTGTTTACATATTTTGTGTGTATAAACTAAAGAGAACTATATCCTGCTCAGAAAATGTCAGTAAAGTTATTGGGTTGAAAGGGCAGTCTGGAACTTTAAGAATGTATTGTATTCTGTATAGCTTACATAATCCTCTTTGAGAATTAAACTTTCCAGGTTTGTTTTGAAAATTTTTGAGGGAACGTTTGGAAAGTTGAGAAAAAATTCCGTGCTTATTTTGGGTTTGTTTGACGCTCCTAGCCAAAGCTGGAAAAGGACCATTAATGCCCTGGCTATGTATTTGATCTTAGGGGGAGAATTCAGGGTCACAGGACACGTACTCGTGCGTGCACGCACCCATGGATGTGCAATCCCTGGGTGCAGTGGAGTGCTTCGTCAAGGTCAGCTTCTTCACTGGCTGTTACTGCACAAATTTATGTCACCTATATACAAAACTATATACAGTCACAGCAAATGAAGGTCTGTTCAGGTAATACTCCCTTTAGAATGAATGTCGTCTGATTCAGATGAGAAATAGTTATGTAACGAAGTAGTTACTTTACATTTCTGTCATAGGGCCATAGCATAATCATGCCCTTGTCAGAGACTACTGTGTATCTGTGGCCTCTCTGAGGCTTTCGTGGCACTGGACTGCTTGGCCATAGTGTTACAAATATTCATAGAAAATACACCTTGCAGGCACTCCTTAGTTTTACAGAGTTTTTCGCTGCAGAAATAGCAAGGTTGTTAGTATCTGTTGGGCTGAAGTCTGGTATCTTTCTGTTGAGTCCTGGCTGATTCCCAGTGTTAGCCAGGTGTTTCTCACAAACATTTGCTCCCTTAGCTTAGTAGTAACAGCATAGCAGAGGTGGGTGGGTAGCGTACTAGTGAGGTAGGTCTAGACACACAGATGTGGGTACAGACAGCTCACCTCAGTATTTAGCTAGTTTCTATGAAAGTTTTGCAGCCTGGATGGATTCTGGGGTAATGCCACTGCTATGAGTAGTCAACTTCACTACTTTAAAATTAGCTTTTACAATGTCAGTATTTGGAGTCATAAAGTTGGCTGTTACCTGCTCCAAGCAGTGTAGGAGGAATCAGTCGTTACCTGAAGACTAGCTCGGAATATTTCTATAAACTCAAAACAATGGTGGGGAATTGGATTATCTCTCAGCCTCCTTGCAAGGCAGGGAAGAAGTTTGAGTACTTAATCTAAATGTCATCTAAAAGCTTAAGCTTTTAATTGAAATTCTCTTTTCAGAAAACGGTCACCATATTGCATTTGATATCTGAGATCACGTAGAAGAGTGCCTCTAGTTAGGCTGGGAAGCCGCTTCTGCCTTGAAATTCAGAGACTGACAGGTTAAACTTTAGCTGGCTTAGCAAAAGAGAGTGATAGCAGCATCTCTTAGGTAATTACAGTTTACGTTATGGAGGGAAGAACTGCTTTCTTGTAACTTATATTTGGCATGTTGGAAAACTAGAAAATATGGCCCAAAAGTTTGCAGGCCTGATTAAAAGCCTGTTGAAAACCAGGCTTGCATTGTTTGAAATGGTGTGTGGCTGCGTCCCAGAACCGTGGTTGGTGTTTCCAGAGGAATCGTGTGAGGGTGGGTACCCAGATCACATGAAAATTGAATGAAGCTGGACAACTGGCAGAGGCTGTTGTTTGTCCCCTTCTAGTTTTTCAGTAGCTGAATCCTAGCAGAAAGTTTCTAATTTGATTTAATAATTTTATTTTATATTTGCCTTCCAATTTATAACACCTGATTTTGTTTAAAATGTCTAAATCAACATGTGTAAAGCAATAAAATAATTGATATACTGTACACATTCATAATCATCAATTGAGAAACTTAATCATCAGATTGTTGGTCACATTTTATGGTGGCTGGCTTAAGGTTGTTTGTGTGGTGGTTTTTTTTTTTTTAACTCCTTTCATCTCTCTTGACAGTTAGCTCTGACTTTACCTTTTTCGTATCTGTTCTGATCTCCTGTAAGCTTGCCTACCCAGGAAGTTGTACTTCCTTTCCTTCAGACCAACACATGGCAAGCATTTTCCAAAAGTTGTTATTCGTTTTGCTAATGTATTTGGCAGCTCTGACATTGCAAAGTTTCATATAATGCGTCTGCTAGATTTTTGCTTTTCTCATCACAGAGAATTGCTTGTGTTCTTCTGCTTGTTTCATTAATCTTTATTAAGTAAAGATGTAAGCTGTCTTTAATTGAACGTTTTCTTTTGGCAATAGAACAAGTCAAAAGGTGTTTCTCATTAATTTGTTATTCAGCAGGGATAACCATCTATCTGGATTGAATTTGTGACAATGTTTAGTCCCTATTTGTAGAAATGCCTATGTCGAACATATTTTTCTATGTTTTGCTCAGAATATCCTATACAGGCTGACTTTATAATGTCATTTGTCATGTGGGAATTGAGCTACAGGGAATTGGTCTGTGTTGACAGCATGTGTCCGTGTTGGTTTTTCCTCTCCTTTTAGTACAATGTGTTTTATATTTGGTCTTATAAAGTTTTATCATGCTATCAAATCATGAAGAAGTGCAGAAATGATGGCTTTTGGTTTTCTCTAGCATGTGATACAAATACTTTGGACAAAGGTCATAATGAGAAGTGCTGACCTTTCCTTTTTATGACACAGAAAATTATATTCAGACTTTGCTCTAGCAGTTAATTACAGGGCCGTCATTAGCTTAAAGCAAATTGTATCGAAGAAATTAGAGTAGTAATTTCAGGTGTTGCATGAGTTCTTTTGCCTCCCAGTTTTTGTGGTTTTAGTAATTTTTTTAAGATTTACTATTTTCTCTGTTGTTTTTTGGAAGGCGCAAACTGTATTTGTGAGCCGCTGTCCTGGGGAAACTGTTAAACTTTGTCAAATAAATCAAATATACAACTACCTGAGAAATGAAGAGTCATTTTTGTTAACCTTTGTGAAAATCCCATATGAATCTAAGGTAACCTACATAAAAATACTGGTTATAGGACGATTGTGTTTTAAGTGATGATATTGCAACACATTGGTGTCTGTTTATCGCAGATGCTTGCAGGCAGCTCCTAGTTGAAATGAAATGTTTTTATACATATGTTAGGAATCCTGTCACCATATCATCAGTAACTTCTAAGCAAGCAAACAGGGTGTCCAAGTGTGTGTTTAGTACACGTCTTGGAATAGCATAGGATCTACAGACACATGGAACTTTGTCTAGGACAAAGTTGTTTATTTGGTTTGCCTGCTTTCTTAAAATTTATGAAGAATGCCTGCCATAAATGTAGCTAAAAATCCCACTGTCATCTGGCAAAAATGAAATAAAGCTATGTTGTAGCTGACATGGTATTATAAAGCTGGAAAGACACATTAGTCTGTTTTTCTAATGGAATTCTTTTTGGAAACAGTTTTTGCTAGCATTTTTAAATTTAGTGTGACATTTTTGAGCATCTGGCATTTGGCAGCTTCACTAATAACACTTCAGTGCAGTCTAACAGCTTTTACTGTTATTACATTTTTCCTAATCTTCAGGCTGACCTTTCTCACTTCATAATATTTATTTCTGTCTCTCAGAACAGAATCATTTAGGGTGGAATCCAAAGCAAAGTATGTCTCTCTTATGTGATAAATATATTGACCATTTTAAAGTGGATAAACTAGCAGTAGTTTGTTATGACATGTTATTTTTTTCCCAAAGTTTTGTCCCATATGATGCCTGCAAATATTATCATTTTTCCTGTGGTATGTTTCAAAGCTTGAGTGCCATCACATGGCACTTGTACACTAAGCACAGAAATTATTAGCTTCATTGTGTCAGAAGTGATTTCTGCATTTCAGACTAATTGCCCACCTTTCACCAGAGCAGGAATGTCACACCAGCCGTAGAGAAGTAGCTAAGATTTATTTCCCACTGAAAAGTGTCTTTACTTTACTATGTCTGTCTGATACAACTAGATATACCTGGGGGAAAGAAATACTTTCAGTCCTTCCCTTTGTCAGGAATTGTGATGTATTAATAACAGTGTAACTTAATCCGATAATCGCAGCAGTCTCACTCTTAGTTTTAATTGGAATGGGTATATATTGCCAATATTTATGGGAAATGTAGTTGTCTGAATTTATTTTACCGAGTGAATCTTCAATCACTTGCAGTTAGCGTCCTACACAGAGGTACTTCCGTAATGATCCCAGCTAGTCATGAGGATCTTAGTGCTATTATAATTCACCGTTTATCTTGACATCATTTGCTTTCAGTTTTGCTAGATAAATATTTTTTTTAGGCATCTTGAGTCTTCTCTTGTTGTTCCTCTGTATCAAAGATTTCGCCATCAAACAACTGGACGCTTTTTTTAGAACAGCTGTGAGCTGCGTTATTCCATATTAGCTGCCTTATTTTATGAAACTTTTATGAAAAAGTAGCCAGTGCAACTTGTGCTTTCATACTTGTCTCATACCCAGTTCCTTTTTCTTGCACACAAAAAGGTAAAGACAAAGGTCCGCTTTCTTAAGTAGAAGATAGACTTGGCTGCAGGGTTAGGACAGGAACAGGAAGATTGAGGTGTGAGTGACTGTGCTGAATAAACATACAGTCCTTTACTGGACAACTAGAGTTTGTTTCTGGTGGTTTTAAATGCTTGCTATGCTGACAATGCTTTGACAGTGACAATTTTTAGGAGGCACTTGGACATCTGACTTGGGGTTATAGTGTCTTGTAACCAGTCTGATTGTGAATTTGCAGTAGAGCAAACCAGCTCATACTGCAACAAGTTTGAGATCTAGATACATGAGGATGTGGCAGGTATCAGAAAAAAATTGTGCCTTCCTAGTGCAAGGTGTAGAATAGGGATTTTGGGAGTTGAATAGGGATTTAGTGGGATGTGCAACTTTATGCTTTCGAGATTCTGTTTTACATGAGATTAGGCATCTATGCTGCTCCCTTTCCAACTGAAATGATTTAGAAAACTCTCAGTTTTATTAAATTTTTAAATTCTTTCCTGTCTCCTCTGAAATATATTCATCAAATAAAAATATATTCACTGGACTTAAGGAACTAAAATTCTGTGCTGGTAGAAAGACACCATTGAAATATTGACTGTAGTCTAAGGAGGTAAACTCCACTAGAGGGCAGTCCAGAGCAAGAGTGTAATCAGTTGCCTTCTTTCAACTTCAGAGACCATTGCGGCAAAGTCTATTCTTTCCGTATTCAACAGGGATTATCTTTTTAACCTAAGGTGTTTTCCCTTGTATCTAAACTAGATAAGACACTAACTACGTTATACTAAACAGGAACCTATATTTGGGGTTAAGCCTGTGTGATTGCAAATCTATGCTTTTACACGCTGAATTCAAGTGTGAGAGAATGCAGGGTATTTGGGCAAACATAAACTTTAGGTGACATTTTCATATCTCAAAGAAGTTGGTTTATATTTTACATATATATACATATATGTATATATTACAGTTACGGTGAGATCCATGCACCAGGCTGAAAATTTTCTGAATGTAATTTCGTTTTCTCTTTCAGACTTCTTGTATTTGTGTTCATAGTTATTTCTAAAAACTTCTGCACTGGGTTGCTCTGTTGAGCTGTGTAGTTTACTAAAATAATAATGTTCAGCCTTCAACTTCTGGATAATGAGATCTGTCACTTTTAGAAATAAGTATTTCTCACTTAGCTCTTACAGTTAGGTGGCTGTCTCTTGTTCCAGGCATTTTATATGTCCACAGTTCCTGAGGCAAACCATTTCCAATGACAACAGATTTTGTGACTGCACTAGATTTGCCAATTCATATCAAAAGCAGAATTATGTATTTTTTCTTCTTAATCTGTGTGAAAGGGACTTAAAATTGTATTCCTAAAATACCACCAGAAAAATGCATGACTTGTTGCCTGTCACCTTTCCTGAACACAGTGTTTAAGGGATGGGTGTTTGTCCTTACCAGGAGAGCATTGCAAAGGATATTATAGTTGTTTTTTCTACATACTAAATGCTTAATTTTCAGATGTTTTCTGTTTGTAAAAATGTTTGTGTGAGCAGATGTGTTGAGATGTCTTTTCTTTGTTAATAATTGAGGCCAGTACATAATTTCTCACTTAATTCAATATGCTTTTCACTATTTAATTAAAGTTGTTTTGAGTATTTTTTTTATTGAGCAAGATTTTGTTTTTGAAGTCGCCCCACACATTTAAATGTTTTGAATGCTACAGTTTATTCTATTGAGATAATGGTATATGCCTAGTCAGAACCCTTCAGAGCTTTTTTGGGTGGATCCGCCAAATTTTATTTGCTAGTCCTGTTATGTTTGAAAATGAAAATGCTGCTGTTTTCTGTAAACTTAAGTGTGTAAATACGAAAGGAAACATCACAGATTGCTCTTTAGGGTCTCACAGTCAGCAGTTGTCAGAGACACGATTTTGAATGCAAATGAGTAAACTGGTAGGTTTCTTTTCTTCTCTCCTGTGAGTAGTCCATAAGATACAGATTTGACCAAAATGAAAGTTCTGAATCCTTTCTTCTGAAATGTTTGTTTTGAGGCGACATTGACAGCGTCAATGTGCTGGCTGTAGTACCCTGATATTCTCTGTGGCACTGAATGTAGAAGCTGAGTTCCTTCTTAGCTTTGCATAATGTGGGTCTGCTGTCTCCAGAAAAATTTCAGCTAATTAAGATAGTTTGTGGTATTGTGGGGAAAGCAGAATAGCTAGTGGATATTGTTTTGCTTGGTATGATTTACTAAATATTAATTGGAGTGACAAAATACTTTAGCTCCAGGTAAAAGTGATCATTATTCGCTTGCACTGTATATTAGAAGTCATTTATGAATTTTGTATGTAACAGCATTGGTTCAAGTGGAGGAACTGAGAAAGATTACCCCAATGAGTAATGATTTTTGTGTGCTGTAATCAACAAAGCCAATGTTTAGACTGTCACATCTACCAAACAGGCTGTCTGTATATACAAAAGATTATTCTAGGAGAATAATCAAAAGGAATTTAGGAGATTCAGGAGGTTTTATCATGCAGTATATGATGCTGCATGATAAATAAAATATGATTTATTTTAATACTGTCCTTGCAACTAAGAGCAATACAGAAACATTGCCTTAAAAGCGCCAGCCAAACTAGGAATCTTGTCTGTGACAAATACCTCCTAAGTATTTACTCCTGTAATTAAGGGATTTCTCCTACAGACATCTGAAAAGGGAAGAGAAAGCATGAGAACAGCTTTTGAACTTCGCTCCCTATTGGAGGAGGAGGGACTCTTAAGTCTGATTCTTAAGGGCTCTGATGGTTTCTATTAGTTCTAATAATAACAATCAAGCATGATGCTCCTTCCCTATTGACTTCTCTCCTCTGTGTTGGTGGTCACTCGTTCCATAAAAGAAATCGAGACTTGGCTCTTTGGTCATTACATTGTACAGGTCAGTGCATTAACTGCCTCCGATTTCAGCCCTAAATTATTAGATTTTACTGTGATTGACAGGCAGAAATAGGATTGATACCTGGATTTGTAACCTCTTCAGCTAATCCTGCAAGACCTCCTCAGCTAGAAGATTTTGTGGTTGTTGTTGAAAGAATATGAGTTAAACCAGAGAAAACCAAGAGAGCATCGTTCGTGCTACAGCTGTTAATTCTATAGCTGAATAAAACTGCATTTATGTAGTCCCATAAAAGTTTTTTGTATTCTGCATTTTGTTGTTGCTAACTCTTAGCAAGCAGATTGTGTGTACTTGCTAAAAGGACAGCCTTGCCCTCTGTTGTAAACAACATTTTATTTCGAAGGTAGCTCTGTTTAGATGTGTAATAAAGTAAGAGAAGTAAGGGGGAAGTAATTCACACTTCTAAACTGTAGTGTCATGATTTTAGTATCGTTTGTGGGATTCAAGATATCTTTATGCAGAATGGAGATGTAACACAGGCAACATGGGCCCTGTTGGACAGCAGCTGGAGGCCTGTAGAGATACTGTAGAGCCTCTGAAATGACATCTGAATCCCACCACAGCTGACCCAGTAAATTAATTCTGTCCAAAGTGAATGAAACATAGCAGGGCCAGGAATCTGTCTAGAATTAACATCAAACACATCATCAACCCGCACAGGCTAAATCCAACCGTTTACTCTTAACAATATCAGGAATAAATCGAATGGAGTAGCATTCGTTGGTTGTACAGTCTGGACAACTTGTGAACAAAGTCTGTTGAGAAATACAAGTTGGTTCCTTTCTGTACCAAAATAATAATATGTGCTTATGTTGTACTTGTCCTTGATTGAATTACTGATTGTTCTCTTTCTCTTTTAGGTTATGGTCAGACTGGTCCAATAGTTCAGAGAGGTGGATATGACTCCATTGCAGCTGCTGTTTCTGGTCTCATGCATATCACAGGGCATGAGGTATGTTGCTCAACTTATAAATTTAATACGATCTTTGTGCCATATACTAAAACTTGATGCTGCATGGAGCAAGCCAGCCTATGCTAAGACATCTGTTCTACGTGCCCTCCTGAGTCCAACAAGAGGTCTTAACTCTGTAAATCTAAGAAAATGGTAGTGCTTGTGTCCTTTGGGTATCTCACTCCAGACTTGCAAAGCCAGTACTTGAGAGACAGAACATGGAAGGAAAATGGTATCCTACATCTCTAGTGAATCAATTGAGAATTTATGCTGACCTGTTAATGGCCACTTGTAGTCACCTCAGGAGCTGTAGTAGACACATTGTTCAGACCTGGGTGATGGAACCATACGTATGTGTGGGAAGACTCAGCCATGCTTTGATATTCCCTCTTAAAAAAAGAGGGAATTGTGAAGCCATACAGATGACTGGCAAACTGTCTTCTCAGTCATCCTGCCTGAAAGTAAGGAAAGAAATACCATTTGCAGCTCTGGAAGAGCTTTATGTGCTGCTATTCCCACTGATATCCAAGATTTTTGGTAGTTGCAGTAGTGCAGGAAGCATTACAGAAGTAGTTTAGTATCTGGATTCCAGGGATACATAGAATGCGTGTCTTCAGCTCAGAAAAATGCTGGTCTTGAATCACCTACAGATTGCATCTGGAATATGGTCTCCAAATGGTACTTCCCAAGTGAGGTAGTGTTACCAATCTGTTCTATGTATCATAAACACTAGATAGTCTTCTCTGGTGGTATTCCTGATATTCTGGAAGCTGTAGTGGAGATCTTTAGAGTATGAAACTTGCGTGCCCTAGATAAACAAGGAGTTCATCAGGTGTCTGTACTTAGTGTCAGATATTCATGTTTGAGCAGGTTGTTGAAAGCTAACCATGCATGATCTGGACGTAACTGCTGTAGGATTGATATTCTGCCAGTAGACTTTTTTCTGCTGAGAACAATGGCAAGCATCAGAACTCTGTACTTGTGGCAATTATTGTTACTAGAGTAATTTCTATTTTAAAAAAAAAAAAGTTAAGTGTTGTTTGACTGAGGAACCCAAAACATCTCATGCCTAATGTCCTAAGACTGCCCGCCCATTGCTGCCCTCTCAATGATACATAGGCATAGGATGTCCCATCTTGGAACACAAGAAGACATGAAGTTGAGCGCAGTCCTTACAGATAGTTCTCTTCAAATATATAATGCACATAAACACTAAGCAATGACTGATCACACTAACTGTAGTGTAAGTTAGTTTTGCATTCTGACCCTGGTGTCTATAGAGTAAATATTAGTACTTCCAATACAATGCCAGAAACTTCATACACAGCTCTAAATATACCAAACAAAATTAAATGTGAACTGTTAGAAAGGGGCAAATGTTGCTAGTATCACATGAATAAAGGAAAGTATGTTGAAAAATTGAAAAACCCGGGACTCTTGTAAAGCTTTTCAATGATATGCGAATGACAGAAAATACAAGGGTTATACTGAATAACTGCAAGTTGTATCATGAGAGTAATATTCCTCAGTGGCCATTATGAAGATGGATTTCATTAGAAGACTGTGTTAAAGATCTACACTGGAAGTCCAGATGTTCGCATCGCCTCACCAGGACTTGAGGCAATGTAATCATAGGAATTATTTAATCATTGTTAGTAACAGTTCCATCTATTCACTGGGGGCTTTTAGCAATTCATTCAAACTTAGTCATTTTATTGCACAATTAAAATAAAACTTGCGTCTTATTTTTCTTTATTTGAAGTTGGTCATATATTATTTCATCGGTTTCTCAAAAACATTTTCTGATGTATACGGGGACAGTTTTGTTTCAAATACTTAAGTGGTCAGTGACTCCAGAGAAGCAAATAAGCCTTTTGTTGTTGTAGTGAAAACTTACTTAAGTGGCTTCAAAAAATATATTGTATGCTTGTTTGAAGTTGAAAATAAAAATGTATTAATAGTAAACTCTTCCATGTTTTACATTTATGCTCTTGTGACTGGGTTGTGTTTAAAATGCTGCAGAGCTAGCTCTGAAAAAAAAGTAGAAACCCTTGTTTCAGTCAGCATATAGAAAAGCGGCCAAATAAAGAAGAAAAAAGAATCTTGCTCACTTTTTCATGCTGTTTTCCTTTGTTAAACCTCGAATTATTTGTTGGCCAGACCACAAGGAGTTCATATACTATAAGTAACATCATCATTTGAAGCATACCCTAGTACAGGTATGATTTTTTTCTTTTGTTAAATAAAATTGAAAATGCCAGCCTTGTGAACTGCATAAAAATAAAGGAAGTTGTAACAGATGATGTTGGTTTTGTATTGTATTGTGGTCGCTATAGATAATCAGCCTAGCATCATCAGTATAACAGTGCTTTGTGGAAACATCTCTTCAGTAAACAAGCCATTGAATGTGCTTGCGGGATGGTCTTAGAGGTTATCAGCTGACGCAGTAGACAAATTATTATGAATTTGAGCAGCAGCAACAAAGGTGCTTAATTTTGAGGTATGTTAATACATATTTACAGTTCCTCACAAAGCATTTTAATAATAGGATACTAAAATTGTGTCCTGTGTCTGCCATTTTTAAAATGGATAGAACCAATAGCAATATATATTCCGTTTTAGCTTAGAGAAATTCATATTGTGGATTCAAGTTTGTTCCAACCATCTGGCTACTGATTTAACATGTCAGAAAGCAGTTTACTGTTGCAGATCACATAACTTTATTGGCTACTGAGGCCATGCCTTCAGTCAGTAAAGTCTTAATATTAAGCCATGATATCAGTATGTTCCTAGCACAGGTTTTTGAGCAAAACTTAAACCTTCGTTAAGTCTGTCACATATGTAACATTCATTTTCTTCAGTACATTGTATTTCACATAACACTATAATTTTTGAGGCAGTAAAGAGATCATGGTGGAAGAGATGAAAGTTTGTGACTAAAATCTGTATATTTTATCCAAGTTATGTTATTAAGGAGATAAAGATAGTGTAATACAAATGTGGAATGCACCAAAGGTACACAATATTTTATACTGTGAAAAAAAACCAGTATAAAACCTTTGAAAAGGAGACAAGATCATATGCTTTATACATCTGACTCTTAAGATATGGGAAAAGATTCCTGCATAAAGAAATTCTGAATGGCTTGCTTTTTTTTTTTTTTTTTTTTTGCTAGGTAATATTTGTTACTGAGATGAGTTAATGCTGATTACTTTGAAGTGCTTCTGAGCAAAGTTCTGAAACTTGAAGTCAAACTATAACTCTGCAGTATTGCAAAGTTAGTCACAAACAAACAACTGTATTTGTGCTAGTGTTGTTTTTGCTGATTGTACAAAATCAAACATATTCAGGGTACAGTAGAATGCTATCTTTAAACCTTAAAAAGGTGTATGGCACCTGTGGAACTTGAAATTCTGGTGTGCTTATGAAAATTTACAAGCAATACTGGGGAATCTGTTTTGTGTAAATCTGTACTACAAAGCCATTTTGAATGAAAGTAAGTGCTTTAGGCCACATCCAGTTTTTCTTTGAATAAATTAAAATATGCTAAAAGAAGAGAGTTTACACTGATGACACTTTTATTGTCCTAGATGACATAATTTATAGGTATTTCCTGGTTAAATAACACATTCTAGTTTCATATTTGATGAACGGAAAGCTTTTACTTAATATACTCAGATACATCAGTGCCAGATGAATATTCCTTTGAAAATTTCTATGACTCATTAAATTAATTAAGTAAAAAAAAAAATTGGCTTCAAATCTGCTTTCTTCTCAAAGGGGCTTACACACAATTTTTGATATTCAGGGTATCTTCATGGTGGTGCTTTCTTTCTTGCTGAAGAAACATTTTTGTTTTACTGAGCATGAGACAGCAAGACGTGATTGGGATCTACAATACCAGAGGGGCCATTCTTCAGCTTAAAACCAAACAAACTGCAACAAAAGAGTACACATGGTATATAGCTCAGAGCTGTTGAAAAATACAGCCATTGCTGGTTCATATTAGCTTCAGCAGTTATTTCCCATCTGTAAAGACCACTAGACTTAGAATTCTTTTATTAAGCGTGTCATTTCAGAACAATTCCCATTTTTAATGGATCATTTTTATATTACTGATGTAAATTTGGGAAGAGAAATTTTGTCGGGGGGGTGGGTGGGTGGTGGTGGTGGGGGAAGACTTAGGAAAGGAAGCTTCCAAAATGTGTTGTGGCTATCTCTGGGTTAGAAAGTGTTGACAGTTTGTAAGGAATTCAGCAAACAGCAAAAATTAGGAATAAAAGTGTAAACTGGTGGTAGGATTGAACAATAGCAAAGCGCAGTGACGAAAGAGGTGGTCTGCTCTACTGGAGTTGAATCTTCATCTTTGCACATGAGCAAAGGGCATGTCCTGGTGCTGCCCCTAATGAGGGTTCAGCCCGACCCTTGAGCCTGGACAGCAGCTGTGTTTGCTTAAAGCGTTTTCTCCCTGACTAGGGCTACACTTTGTCCTTCTACCAGAAGAGCAACACCACTTTTGCCTGGCAAAAATAATTTTAAAATAATTTGCTTGAATAAAAGCTACTGTGTAGATCATTACTTTGCTCTGGAAATTAGTACGTTAGCTACATGAAAGTAGTGCTGTGCTGTCAGAAGCTCCGTCTAAAGGAAGGTATTTCTGCGTGTGTGCAGCTTTATCCTTCACAGAAGCAGCTTCATGTCCCTTGTTCTGCAGGACAGAGATGAAAACCTGAATGAATCCATTTCACAGTACTTAGAGCTGTGCATCCTGTCACAGAAAGACTGGTTTATTGCACAGAGGGATATTAGAAGCTGATTAAAGGGTGAAAAATGGCAGCTACTCATAGATCTTGGTAGAAAGACCAAGGAAGAGTAGAACTTGTGTGGACTGCTGCGGAATTATAGGTTGTGGAGTGCTAGCATGAAGTAAAGCCAAGGTGTTAAAAATAACGTAGCAGTATAGCGCTAGTAGTTGGACTTCTCAAATGTAGGCGTGTTCTGTAAGGAGAAATTGTGAGAGTATTTGTAGAAATAAAGATTAAATTTCTACTTAGGCAAAGGAAGTGTTTGCTTTAAAAAAAACTAGGCAGTTTAATACTTGATGAGGAAAGTGCTGGAATTAAGACTTGAGAAGACACGTTCATATGCAACAATCTGTTAATATAGTCCTGATTTTTATATCTTTGAATTGTAGTTTTCTCCATCAAGGGTGACATTAGTGACGCTTTGAAAGGAGTGGGGAGTGTTTTCAAACTAAGAATGTTGTTGCATATCTGTTTGCAAAATCTTGTCTTTTTTAATTTCTTCGCATCCCAGTATCTTGGCTGTAATGAAGAAAGAACAATTTAACAAACTGAGAACTTCCAGCAGATAATATGGAAGAAATTTGGGTGGTTTTTTTTTTTTTCATTTGTATTTCTCAGTGATAGGTCTGAGGACCAAAAATGTTCTCATGTGCTAATTAATTTTCTCAGTAGGCCTATGCGCATAAAAATAAAGAATTTCACTTTCTGTTTTCCCCCAGAGCTGGGTACAAGGAGAGTGGTAAATGGATGGAA
Organism: Chionis minor; assembly: GCA_013398295.1. Classification (NCBI taxonomy): domain Eukaryota; kingdom Metazoa; phylum Chordata; class Aves; order Charadriiformes; family Chionidae; genus Chionis; species Chionis minor. Next base: position 132,603 of record VZSF01003866.1, read on the forward strand.
CCTTTGAATTTTCCTTTCCATTGGGAAGCTAAAGTAGCTTAATGTGGAGAAGGAAGAAATAAGAGATTCTTCAAAAAAGTACTTTATAAAGCACTGTTCCCCTTAAGGATGTGTAGTTTATACCTTGTGTTTAGTATCCAGGCTGTAGTTAGTCACAGACTAATCCTTACTGCAGTTTGAATGACAGGAACTGAGATTTTTAAAAATTTTTTTCTTGTTTTTGATACAAATTTTCTAACTTTGTTAGTCACGTTTATGATATGAATAAAATAGTAGCCTTTTCCATCTTACATACAAAATATTTTATTACAGTCTCTTATCCCAGAATTGAGTTATTAATTCAATTGTTAGTGCAATATTATATTATTTTTCTGAAAATAACTTTTAATTTATGTTTTGCTTGATATCAGACTTCCATAAATCCTGTTGGAGTGCAAAAGAAAAAAAACATGGTGAAGTTAAGTTTTAAAGTTTTTACGTGAAGCCAAGACACTCTCTTTAAAAATAATTATCAGTAAACATAACTGTCTTCTAATCTTTAAATATGATTACACTTATCAGTTTAGACATGACTAATTGAAGTAATTCTGTAAATTCAATTTTACTGAATTTATTGAATCAATTTTATTGAATTTATGCTAGTTTAGTTTTAAGGTGTTTATGGGAACTTTGGCAAATGGTTATTAATTATACTGATTTTAAATTGGCTTATGATAGGCTTACTTAACTGCTGAAACTCTGAAACAGTCTCATTAGCTTTGTACTGCTAGGCATAATGAAATTCAGTTTTCAGTGGATTCTCTTGTCTCTAACAGTATCTCTTTCCTTTTTGCATTGACGAGTTGAGGTATTATATTATTAGGGCAAAAAGTAGCAAAATAAATCATTCACTATTTGCAGTCAGCAGCATCACTTAAGTTACAGAATTGTGTGTATACTGCAAGAATCTGCAAGATACTGTTTTTTAGTGGTGGTTTTTATGCTTTAGTTCACTCAAAGATACTCTTCTTTCTTGCAGTTTGCAATGCAAAAACACATTAACCCTTTTTCAAATGAGTTGTGTAGAGTGTACCATAACAAAAAGTAATCTTTTGCCCTTTGTTGTTTCCTTCTTTTTTATTTTTTATTTTTGTTTTATTTTGGGATTTTTTCTTCTTTTTCTTTAGGGTGGTGAGCCAGTTCGACCAGGAGTAGCCATGACAGATCTTGCTACTGGGTTGTATGCATATGGAGCAATTATGGCTGGTTTACTTCAGAGGTATAAGACGGGAAAAGGACTGCACATTGACTGCAATCTCTTGTCATCCCAGGTAGGAGCTTTAAAAAAATTGCTTTTCGTTGTGTAGATGTTTGAACCTAAGAATACCATTGTGATGTAAATTAATGCAAATTAGTTACTGCAACTAATGACAGCAATAACAATGACGATAATGGCATTAGTGACAGCTCCCTTATTCTGCCACTCTGGCAGCGACCATTTTATGTGGCATGGTTATAGTTCCTCCTGCATTACGCTTGGTTTTCACTTTTTACCCTTGAGATTATAAGTAGTAGTTGTGGTAGATAATTTGAGATAGACAAGCATAAATGGTGAAACTGCTGTTAGAACAGAGGCCTTGGCACTGGGTAATATTACCACCAGAGTGATTGAATAACTTGCACAAAATCATCTCAGGGTAATCAAGTATCCCCCAAGTATCAAAGTAATCTAATCTTGGAAGTCTGTCTTCTGGCTCTGTGAATTAAAGAATAAAGTAAGCCTGAAGGTGGCCCATTTTCTCTAGGCACATTAAAGACAAATCTCATTAAAATTTTAAAGACAGAGGTGTTTTGATTATGAAATGTGTACCATATACCAAGAATAACGGGAACTTTAAATAGCCCTTGAACATTTAAGCACGATTGGTGCAATGATTTACACTTCACAAGAAGAAAGTGGTGTTGGTATGGGCTGCACGTGAGCGGATGATGCCTTGTCTTGCTAATGTAGTTACCTGCTGGTAGCAACAGGGTACGCGGTGAGTAGGAATTTTTGTGTACTTTTTAAAGCGTGCACCAAAACTGTATGTAGTACTAATCAAAGTTACTACAGTGCTCCATTGTTTTTGTCTTTATTCAATTGTATGTTTCTTCACATTATACCTGTTGGTACAGTTGAGAGATGATATTGTGCCCATTGTGCAACAAGTTGGCCCTGGTGTGAGCAGGAGGTTGGACCAGATGACCTCCAAAGGTTGCTTCCCGCCTATATCATTGTACGATAATAATGATTGAGATTAATTATTGAGCTTGCTCTTGTTTTAATGCATGCTGCTGTTGTTTTAATAGCTACTGAAATCAGATCTGGAAAGGCGGGGAAGCCCTTGCTTAAATCAACAAACAATTTTTCATTTGTTTCAGAAACGTGTTTAAGGACTGAATTCTTCATCATACTTATGTATATTTGTAAATTTTGTGTCTGTATTTGAAAAATGTAATAAGCAGTTATTTTTCTAAACATTTCTAAACATTTAAAATGTATGTTAAACTCTTGTTAAATATTTTGTATACGTATGGAAGTATTTTTTTGTTTAATGTATCTTATAGTGTTTTATAGTGTGGCAGCTTCTGCTTGATCTTTTCATTTCTAATTTTATTAAAAGGACTTTCAGTGAGTACCAGAGACATTCTGGTATTTTTGATTCCTTGTGTGGACCTATTTTTTGGCTTTTTTTAGTGGAGCCTTCTTGATTATTATTTGATATTTTATCAAATGCTGAAAGTAACAGGAGTTGAAGTTAGGTGTTGCTGTAACTCTTTTTTTATTTTACCTTTACTTTGTCGTCTCATTTGTCTTTAGAATCTTTTTCCTTGGTTGGGACAACTTTGTCTGTGCACAAAAGTGTTCTCACGTTGCAAAATTTCCATCTGAAGTTCCACGTTGTAATCCTTCAGGCTACTTGCTGTCATACACAAGAGGAGGAATGAAGACTCAAATAGATGTTAGTGAAAAAAGCATGATAGGTGGTGTTTGACCTATCACCATGCTTAGCTGAGGAAGTACTAAATGGTGAAGGGATAATTTAGTGCTTTTTTAAAAACATTAACTCATTCCATGCTTGCTAGAAAATTATAGTTATCTCAAAGTTATTAAGAAGTAATTCCATACTGTCACACTCTTAATGCAAAATAACTGTTTTTATTTAGTTCACTGTTGGATAAATTAAACTGAAATAAGTTGGTATGTTGGAATAGAGTATGTGTATAAGTTGTTTTTTCAGAAAACAGCTCTTCTGTTTTAGATAACCCTATTACTTCAGTCCAAATTAACCTTAGGGTGTTGGCCCAAGACTGCAATGAGAACATTTGTTAAATTGGGAAAAATATTTATGGATGAGGTGTGGGGGTACCAAAAATAAACCCATGTGATCAATCCCAGTAAAAAAACTTACTAAAATGACTGAAGAAGAATGTAACTGACAGCTGAGTCTGAGTACATCTAGCTTTCCTGGTTCATTTTCTTTCTTTTTGCAAAACTGGTGCTTATTTATAAGTCGTTAAGGGTAAGTGTAGTAAGAGAGAGTAGCACAAATCTGAAAACTGATGTAAAAAAAAAATTGCTCTATTTCTGGTGGTAATGTTTTTTTTTTTAAAAGATAAGTTAGACAATTAATGTGATACGATCAGGTTCTTGAAAGATCCATGCTTTCAAAGGGATTATGGTTTTGCATACCAAGCTGAGGTATCTAAAGCTAGCTCTTCCTTACGTGATGAATGTTTAAAAAGAATGGCCTTTTGAAGTCTCTCACGGATGCTGCCAAAACAAGAAGGAACCTAAGTTGTAGACTTTTAGTTTTTTAGGTTCTTCTTGCAGTTGATTAACAGTGGGATCTAGAGGTCAAACATGCATCATGGTAACTATTCCTTCAGTGTGTGTTTCACCAGAGTGTAGTAATATTTAATGAGAAAAAAGGAATCCTATTTTCTGTGTGTAAAACAAAAGCGTTGCTGAACTGTCCTCCTATTAATAGTATTATGACAAGAGAGACCTGTATGAAACTTTTGGCTTTCGCCAGTATTTTATGCACTGAGCTAACATAACGGCATGCTTGCACCTTTTGTCCTACCTCTTCATCTGAACTGAGAATTGTGAAGCTGGACAGTGAGCTGGACAAGCTCATGTCTTCACTGAGCAGTGCTGATGACTTTGACTATGTCAGAAATAAAAAAACCCAACAACCCAGGGGTTAAAGCACTTAACTGGAAATCCCTGAAAAATGCTCTGTTTAAAATAAAATATATATAAAATATAGCAAAAATATTGGCATGTACGTGTCCATCTACATCTGTGCTATCATTTTTATGCGTGCCTGACAGAAAAGCAAGAGTATTTTTTTGGGGGTGCGTGTGTGTAAATGCTTTTGATATTAATTTCCTGCACAGATATGCTAATGACAAAGAGCATTGAACTGAATTCAACTGCCAATGAAAATAGTCTGAAGCTTTTTAAAGAAGTATCTCACTGACTGGCAAGTTTGTTTAGTGTTTAACTAGTCTGTGTAGAACCAAATGATAAGTGAAATCCTGTTCTGTAAAGAAATGTTATTTTCCACATATCTTAAAAAGACAACTTTCTTTCAAATTCTGTATATCACGTTTGCCTTGTACATTTATAGCAGCTTATTACTACCAAAGAGGATTTCTTTCCCCACAACAAAATAGAATTCTAGGATTTTATTGACAAGAGAGATACAGTGACCGCTAGGATGTGGTTTTGCAGTGAGCACTAACTTTCTATATCTCTCATCTATAAACTTTTAACCCATGTCATACAATTCCTTTGAATTTTTTGACTTCTAGATGATTTACAGTTGTCAACTCCAGACCTTTCAGCGTCAGCATCTAAATAGTGTCCTTTAGATGATGCTAGTAAATAAGAAGGAAGTGGGTTTTGGATTTGGTTCCAATTATGCAATTGTGCCTTTTCCTCTGTTGTGGCTTAAAAAAAAATCACTTGGAAGTTTTAATATCCTTCCTGTATTTAATTACAACCAGGCTCCAACAAATACTGTAATAAGTTGGTTTCTCTTGGATTGAAAATCTGCAAGAAGTATTTTACATTTAACATTTCTGTAGTTTTGGAGTGTGGCTTTTTTTGCCAGATTCCACAGACAGGATAATGTTGGTTAATATTGTTTGTATTGTATGATTGTTCATCAGACACTCCTCGGCTTCTGATTACTATATTTTAGTTTGTATTTGCCATAGCAAACTCTCATTCTTCTCAAAGTTTTAAAGGGAATCTAGAAAAACCTAGCAAATTGGTATAAATTATTTTCTATATTCCATCTTTGTGCTTTAGTTTGGCAGTTATTGACATAATGGTGAGGTTTAGACATGACTATTAGTTTTTGTTTCTGGATCACTTTTCCCAAGACTGTGTTTTAAGGCTTATGTATTTAAGGTGCTTTTAGTGCTCTCCATTCGGGGCTTTCATGACATATCTTTTGCAAATTATTTAGTATAGGTGAAACTGGTAACAATTACATACTGTCTGTATGTGACATCACAGGATCCCTGAGCACTAAGTTGTGTGAGAGGTATCAATCTTGGAACTCAAATACTGTATCTTGTTGCTTCTCTGCGTGGTAACTGAGATTTGTGAGTTGACCGAATACAAAAAGAAAATCTGCTTTTTTAGAGGTCATTTCAGCTGGTGATTTCGGAGGCCAGCTAGTTGTCTTGTTTGGGTATTGTTTGAATAAACAGTTCTTTTTTACAGGCTTATAAAGCATCATCTTTGCAAAACATTGCATTCTTGATCTCTGTCATGATAAAAAATTGTGTATGTATTGCATGGAGATGTCTTTTTCACTGCATAGCTCTGATATGGAGATAATAAAATCTGAGTTAATGTGAACATTTCTTTAAATATATACTGTGCATTAAACAATTTTCTTGGCTCCTATTCTTGATAATTTCCATTGAGGACATAAGTATAAGTAAGAGCAGAACTTATCTCTTGGGGTTTTAAGTAGCCAGAGTTTTATTGAATGGACCAGAAGACTATACTAATGTGACAGTAACTCGATTTAATACTGGCCTCTGTGGAATTTGTGTTGTGATTTCTAATGATTAGTTATGCAAAAAGTCATTGGTAGATCATACTCCAATTGGATCTTGGATTTATTTAGTAGCTTTCTTTACTCTGTAAACAGGATACATACCCAGATTGCAAGGGGGTTTCTTCTTCAGCTGCTATATGACAGTAAATTCTGTGTCTTTCTGTCTTTGCTACTAGTGTTCTTGTGCTACCGAAACTTAAGCCTGAATGCATTGCAGCTTCATTTTACTGTGTTGAGCTACCTCTGTCATCAATTAGAGAAAAACTAGAAAGGAGATAGAAAGAATATGCCCCTTTAATATACAGAAAAAATAACAATGGCTATCTGGAGTGGGTAGGGGAGGGAGTTTGAAGACGAAGACATTTCTTTTAATGAGTTTATTTAGATGACCTTTGAATAAGGGCGTAATTCTGGAAATGGAATCAAGATGTTTGTTATAGCTTACTATGAGCAGATCATATTTCGGGATCATGCTAAGTATTAAGAAGGATAACCAGAGTACTTCAAAAGAAATGGGAATGACTTAAGCAGCTAGTAGCAGAATAAGCACTTTTCATGTACCCCAAAGCTCACCCCTCCTTCTAAGCTCATGGAAGCCTTCAGAAGTCATTCTGTAAATTGGTCCAATTTGGATAGGGCCTTTCAACACCTTATGCAATATTTATTTATGTAAATAGCAAGGTAAAGGGCTGTAACTTGATGGAAGATGTTTCAATTTTATGTCATGGAAAATTTTAAGTTAGCAGAGTAATTAATTTCTATGTGCTGTTGAATGTCTGGAAATCTAATAAACCTTAACAAGTATGTCATTTTTGGGTATGCTAATGGAACCTAGCTAAGGTTTTAACACTGCTTGGTTTGGTCGCCTCAGATAGCTCTGACTGGAATTTCTCTGTAGATTATAACTTATAAAAAAGATGAAGTAAAGGATGATGCTGAAACAAGTTTGAACTAAAGACTTCTTTTTGATCTGCTGGAGCTCTGCTGTGATGACTGTTTCTCCATGTTTGTGCTATTCAGCACTGTATTGTTTCTGGCTTATCAATTAAATTGTAAACTCTTTAGAGTGGTGACATCATTAGGCCAGAGGTTAGTTTATAATATATATGTAGTGTAAGCTATAAAAAAAAGTGTTCTAGGACTTCAAAAACAGGTATCCATTAAACTCTATCTAAAAGTCAGAGCAGCTATTTGTAAAAATGCTTTGCCCTCTATGAAATGAATATTTGTAGTACTAGATTTCTCTGATGAAAAAAAATTATGTGAAATTATTGTGTAACTTCATTCAAACTTACTCTATAATACAACATTTTGGGTTTGGGTTTTTTTTTTGTGGTACTATTTAAGTATTTTTATAGATCTACTAAGGAAAAGCTTCCATCTTCAGACAATCATTTATAAATTTGTTGCCAATATTCAAAATGTGTTATCAGACAGAAATGCTGTATTTTGACTCCAGACTCATTGGTAATAGTAACCAATATTTCTCAAATCAGATAGAGCTTTGAACCATGTTTCTGTGACTTACATGCTGTTTAACAGCTCAGTAGGTGAACCACTGAGCTGCATTGTGGACAGCTTTAAAGTGCTCAAAAAAGTGTTGTGAGTGACTGAATGGTGGATGTTCATTAATGCTGCAGCAGGCACAGAAGTACAATCTTGTGCACTGTAAAACATCCTAATTCAGACATTTCATTCAACTGCATGTGTTTGTTCCTTGTGTCATTCCTGTAGTGCATTAGCACATAAGTACTTAATGGGCAGTGTCCAGAGATCTTTCAGTGTTACAACTAATGCCAGTGTTGTTCTGCTGAGATAATACTGTTAAGGCCAGAGGAGATTTGGCTGTGATAATAGTGATGGAATATTTGCACACTTCTCACCCAACCAAATAGACAAGGCTAGGTGCCTCCCTATGTATTGAATGCAAAATCTAAGAATCTACCAGCTTGCACTGCTGCACCACAAGCTCTTGAAATTAGCTTTATTTTTGTGGAGAGACAATTATCGACAGGTAAGATGAAAATTACGTTGTCAGGAGCAGACAAACACACTTAAGATTCTTTTTTCTGTGGAAGTATTAATGGTGAGAAATGTGGAGACAAAAAGATGAGTGCTGTAAATGGTTAGGTGTATGCATATTTTCATTGTAAATGGCACTGTTACTAATCATAAGATCAAAAGGGAAAAGTGCCTTAATATAGCTTCTTTTGGATGTTGGCAGCTCTGCATGGAAATGCATCCTTATTACTTATTAAAAAACCCCAATAGAATTCTTCATGAAGTGTATGTAGCATCCAAAGTGGAGCCTCTGGATATACCCTATTACAAATAATAAGAAAAATTGCTATAGTTATTCTGATGTCTGTCTTCACAGGTAATTATTTTTTATATGAACAAAATCTGTTTGTCTGGATTTTATTTGTATGTTTTGCTCTTTTTGTTCCCAGCTGTCAAATTTAGCTACTGTTTTTGAACTCAAATTGTTCTGTGTTTACAAGTATGCTTGCAGTTCTTTGCATGAATAGAAGCTGCTCTGAGAACTTCTAAACAATCAATGAAATACGACCAGACATCATTATATAGAATTAAAAAATAGATAAGTTGTAATTCATATTAAATGCATAGGTTTTTGGCAGGAAAGGCTGTAATTTAGGAATAATATTAGAAAATGTTTTAAAATATTAAAAATACCATATAAAATGTAGCAGAAGAAACTTTTTGCAAGTTGAATTTTGCCTGGACTTAGTAAAGCTGTATGAAAATGGAGAGCATAATGCATTTAATATTTCAGTGGGTATATGTTCTTTCTTAAGAGAAGATGGAGACTTGAGGAAATGATTGTAGAAGTGTCACAGTTAAGGTTGTCCGATACGACTGTTATCAGGGTCTGGTTTTATTTTTATATAACTTTGGCAAAGTTTTAATTGTTTTGGCTGAATTTTCCATGTCATGGAATTGCCAAAAAGTGACTTGTTTTCAAAGTTACTGTTAAAATGTTTCATCTGTTTCCAGGAACAAGTTATGGGAAAATACGTTGATGGGCTTGGCTTCCCCCCCCCCCCCCCCCTCCTGAGAAACTCAGTGCCTTCATTCTTTGGAGTGGAAATTTGAAATTTTGCAGATGAATCACCCTTGTTTCAGGGAAGTGCCTTTTGAAAGGAACTCACAGTGGCAGAAGGTACAATATGTACAACATATGATGTGCATAAAGGCTGGTAGGGACTCTAGGAGATTCAGTGGAGTGTTTGGGCTGTGTATTCCTGCATAAGTTAACAGTAAATATTCAGTAGGTACCTACTAATTAAATGAGTCAGACATTTGATAGAAAACTAATATGGGATCATATGATTAAGGTTTGTATATAAGTGCACCAAAATCATCTTGCACAGGATGTACAGACTAATTTTGGAGTTTTTGTTTTTTTAACCTGAATATTCTCTTTAACAGATTTTTTTTTTAAGTGATGGATTCCTTAGAGCTATTCCTGTATTATTATGAAGCTGAAACAGGAATTTTTCAGTAGTTAAAGTAGTATGGTTTTTTACACTTTCAGAAAAAGCTTATTAGTGTAATATTTTCATTGTGTAAATGTAGTTCATTCTTCATTTTAAAATGTTGCTTTCTTCAACCAAAGCTCATTTAAAAGAAATATTTTTTTGTTCTTTGGTTCTTTCATGCCAGTGCTGTCTAATAGATTCTATGGTTAAAATTCATCTGAGTTTCTGTTTTGTTGTCTGAGGAGGTGTTTTTTTTTTTTTGGGTTTTTTTTTTTTTAAAGTGCAGACTAAGGAGAGACAGGAGTCCAGTTAACATTTAGTTTCTCTTGAAACTGTGTGCTGAGGAATATATATTTTTGAAATTTCAGGTCCTACATCTGTTAGTTGCATTTGTTAATACTAATTGAATCTTAATTGGGAGATGATCTCTATGCTGTGGGAAGCACAGAAGTGTTCATTCTGGTCTTCTATAATCTTTAAATAGCTCATTAAAAAAATGTTGGTAGTTCAGAATTCAGCAGTTCTCTGCTATGTCAATGCCTTGTGTTTTTGAAGATGCCTCAGTTTCTCTGTGTAGGCTAAACTTTATTTTTTTATAAAGCAAAAGTTGTTTTCAGCTATCGTTTTCACACTAAAAAGGTATCTACGCAATTGTGCCCTTTGAAGTCTGTTTTGCTCTCTTTAGCTTTCTCCCTTTCTGAGAATCCATGTTCAAGATGGGGTTTTCAAATACACTACCTTTCTTTTTCTCATTACATGTATTTTTTTATTGTTCCTAGTTCATTAAGCACCTCCTAGCGCATCATTTCTGTGACTCTGTGATTTGCTGTGTGCTGTTTGATCAAATGGCTAACTTTAATCAGCAAGCCCCACAAGCTCCATGTGATGACTGCCACAGAGCTGGATACCTGCTTAAGTGCCTGGTTGGAAGGCCCTAAAACGGGACCTGATATGAGACCTGTTCTAAAACTGTAGTTATTTGTCATTAAGGGTTTGACTGTTTTCTTTACAAGATTGTATTTGTGGCTGGGATTATACCATTTGCTGATGCTTCAATGCAAGGAGTTTTTTTTTGTGAAGGGTGAATTCACACTCACTTCCTGGACGTCCACATTAAAAGAAATGAATGTGGCGAATGGAGTTAAATTCAGCTGGCGGTCACAAGGGGTGTTTCCCAGAGCTCAGTACTGGGACCAGTTCTCTTTAATATAGTCATCAACAGCCTGGACAAGGGCATCAAGTAAGTGTGCAGGTGACACCAAGTTGTGCAGGGATGTTGATCTGCTTGAGGGCAGGAAGGCTCTACAGAGGGATCGGAACAGGCTGGATCGATGGGCTGATGCCAATGGTATGAGGTTCAACAAGGTCAAGTGCCGGGTCCTGCACTTGGGTCACACCAACCCCAGGCAGCACTGCAGGCTTGGGGAGCAGTGGCTGGAAAGCTGTCTGATGTCAGCTGTCTGACCTGGCAGAATATGAACCAACAGTGTGCCCAGGTAGCCAAGAAGGCCAACAGCATCCTGGCTTGTATTAGAAATAATGTGGCCAGCAGGAGTAGGGAAGTGATTGTGCCCCTGTACTCAGCCCTGGTGAGGCTGCATCTCAAATACTGTGTTCAGTTTTGGGTGCCACAGTACAGGAGGGACATTGAGGTACTGGAGCATGTCCAGAGAAGGGCAACGAAGCTGCTGAGGGGTCTAGAGCACAAGTCTTAGGAGAAGTGAGTGAGGGGAGCAGAGTTGTTCAGCCTGCAGAAAAGGAGGCTGAGGGGAGCCCTTACCGCTCTCTACAACTACCTGAAAGGAGGTTTTAGCGAGGGGGGGGTCGGTCTCTTCTCCCAAGTAACAAGTGATAGGACAAGAGGAAATGGCCTCAAGTTGCATCAGGGGAGGTTTAGGATGGATATAAGGAAAAATTTCTTCACTGAATGCGTTATCAAACGTTAGAACAGGCTGCCCAGGGAAGTGGTAGAATCACCATCCCTAGAGGGATATAAAAGATGAGTAGACATGGTGCTGAGGGACCTGGTTTAGTGGTGGTTTTGGCAGTGTTAGGTTTATGGTTGGACTTGATGATCTTAAAGGTCTCTTCCAACCTAGATGATTCTATGGTTCTATGAAATCAGTGTCACTGGGAAGAAAATGCTTTTTACTGAGAGCACTGTTCATAGTGTGACCACAGACATTTTCTAAAGGGGATGTAGACTCTTTAATATTAAGCCTTGGCCTATGTGATAGTAGTCTTGCTTTTTTAGTTAGGTTTTGCAGACCTCTTCAAAGGCATTCATGGAATTTACTTGTCTGCAAAGCACTGGTTGAGGGCAGCTGCAGTACTAATGGCTCTTGAAGGGGAGGGAAAAAACCTGTGTGGAGGGGGATTATGGGGCAGCAGTTGTGAATTCAGAAGACCAGACCTGCTGCCTTGCACAGGTGTAGGGACACCACTGATGAATTTGTAAAATCTTCTCCTTTATGGGCAGTGGCTCTGCTGTGTACTTGCAGGTGGGGACGTCTGCCCGGCCTTATGGGTGTATGGCACTCTTGAGCTGATTTTTGGCCTCTGCAGAGCTCTCAATTCCAGCTTAGGTGGGAGTCCCTTATGTGCCCAGACTTAAGCTGATGATGTTCATTGACAGCTCCTGGGAAGGATGTGGCTTCCTGCTGGGCCTCTGTGGAATAGGCTGCTTTGAATTGTGGCAGCTTTCTTGTCTTTGTGCAAGGCTGTGGTTCCTGCTGCCCAGTTCATTCCTGCAGGAATGGGAAACACAGTTGCCTGCCTACAAGCTGGTAGAACAGCACTATTCATTGTGGTGTGGTGCCACGTCCTGAACCAGTTGGGTCAGTGCTTGGGATGTAACATGAAACATGCATGCACTGTTGATGGCAGCAGTGAGGTGACTGCAGATGAATAAGAACTTATTGCTACTCTCATTAAGCCTTGTGGCTAAAAGTAATTAGGCTTCAACTGGAAGAGTGGGTTTTTCATCAAAATGGAGTGTTTTTTTCTTAGTAGAGATAGAGATTTTTGGTTTTGATGGGGTTTTATTGATGAAGAAAACAACTCAAGAAGCAATAGCCGAGGATCACCCCATGCGTATGTCCATGGAAGCAGCTTCAATACAAATATATAAATGAGAAGGGTGATGGGGGGTAACTGCAAAAGCAAAATTAATCGACCTTGAATGCTGATTTATTACTGTCAAACTATTTATTGCAACATGGAAAGAGGAAAACATGTAAAACAGTAAAATCAGTCATTAGGTAAATACCATCATAGGATCAGTGATTTTGAGAGCTTTGTTTGTGTACACCAAATGAGGATTGTGGTCTTAGGTTCAAATTTTTCTTATGTAAAGGTATTTTTTCGTGTCACCAGAAGTACAGAAAGGGTGTAAGTGGAAGGTTATTGAGCTTTATACAATAGAAAGCATTGAAATTTTCCAGGATGATTTTTTCTACAAAGTTATAAACTAATATTTGGGTCACTAGTTCCGTAGTCTAGTGTAAAATAAGTTATCTGCGCTGCTGTAAGATGCCTTTGTCTCAAAGTTCATAAAATGCAGTCTGCATGCCTCCTTTAAGAAGAAGTTACAAAAAAAAAAAAGAATGAGCAAAAAAAAATTAACTTGGCTAAGAGTCAAAGCCTTGTTAAAATACGTGGCAGGAAAGCGGACACAAAATTGGAGGGAGAAGAAAGTAAAGAATATAATTAAAATATTATTTTCTCCTCTTCCCAGTTGCCTGGAAAGTTGTATTATTCGTATACAGTTGTTGAACTTGCATGTAAATGATTGATTGACTCAGTGAACTCATTACAATAAATTATGTTTGATGTGCTATCTTGAAAAAATCTTTTGAAATTCTGTCTCTTTTCTTTGTCTGCTCACCTTGTGGCTTTTAATATCTCGTTTCCCATCTGTCTGATTCCATCATAAGCTAGGCATAACTTCAGACTATAATGCAGCTCTCTTTTTGTTCTGGTTTAAGTAAGTACGTAACGCAAATAATGTGATTTGGCTGTGAACAGTAATATCAGAAAGGAATGTTGAAATGTGTGTTCCCTTTATTGATGTGAAATAAAGAAACGCTTATCTGTAGATATTTGATAATACATATTTACAGTGCATAGATCTGTCTCTGCAAGCAAATGAATACAGAGATGTCTGTATCATTGTATTACATCTGCTTTAATGTTACAAGTCCAAAGGTTACTTTTGAGGATTAGTTCTTAATTACAGGAGAAAAGAAGTGGGTCTCTAAGGTTTCAGGAAAGAAGTTTTAAATATAGATTTAAAAATACTTAACTGAATATGTAATACAGATGTACCCAAACTTCATTTTGAGACATCAGCTGTACTATAGATACTCCTACTGCAAGAAGTGTCTCTAGCAGTGAGGTTTTAAGTAAGTCTTGAATTATGGCGGAATTTGGAGAAATAAACTTATTTTGTTAAAAACAATTTTTCTAGGGGATATAATGTTTGTAGAAGTGTTCTGTTTGGGTATCTTTTTTATGCTTATAGTTTACATAACAACTGTAAGGTATGGGTAGATAAATTCTTTGTGGTCTTTTTTAAGGACATAAAATGTGTATGCTGAAAGATTATTTTTTTTTGATAATGCCTTTTTAGTGAGAGTAAGTCTTTGGAGAGACAAGAGAGAATGAACTAAGCCAGGAAGAGGGGAAAGGGGAAAGCACAATAGTCCTGTGACTGTCTCTAACAGGTTAATGGGACAGTAGAAATAGAATCAACTTATAAGTCTGCTGAATTCATCAGCGAGTTATTATGAAAGGGGCAAAAGGCCACAGAGTTCACTCAGCTAAGTGTGTTCACACATAAAACAGAAAGCACTGAAATATTTACTTTGATGTGGTCAATATAAGTTTATTTGGGTGATGATAATACTAATACTAGTACTACTAGTAATAATTCTTTTAGGCTGGCTGATTTGACAATGAACAAGGTACCCAACTCAGAGAAGGAAGTCAAAGAGAACCAAAAGCCTTTTTCCTTCATGATTTATTGAAAAAACAATAATAAGTAAACCAGTTTCAGCAGGATACATAGGCATATGCATTCAAACAAGTGATTGGTACATTGACTGAAATGGAATTATTCTTCAGACTAAGTCTCATGTTGAACTGAGGCCTTGATGTAGCAGTCTAAGTAATTTTTAGTTCCAAAATTGTTCAGTCTTTACTAAGCTTCTGACTTCCCTGGAATTTGCTGTCTATTGCTACTGAAACCAGTCTTTGAGCAGAAGCTTTAATGGCACAATTCCAACATTTAGTGAGTATTATGTTTTATTCTTTTCTTTCATATTGTACTGTGAACAAATGCTTTGGAGAAATGTAGGCATGTATGTTTTCCACCACTGAAAAAATTATATTCTTCTCATCAAGAAAGCTGAAGCAATTTGTAACACTGTGTTAATTTTTTTTTTAAGGATAGAAGTTTCTTGTAAAGCTTCTCGTGCAGAATGTTTTTTCTGAAAATGTTGTGGTTTAGCCCCCACCATGCAGCTGCTCAGTCAACCCCCTTTCTCCTACAAGGGAGAAGAGGGGAAAAAAGGAGGGGAAAGGAAAAAAACCTCATGGGTTGCAATAAAGACAGTTTAATAGAACAATATCAGAAAAGGAAGAATAACACTAATAATAACAAGAATAAAACCAGACACTCTCACTGCCCAGTGAATTGTCACTGTCCTGAGAAGTGATCGTGGATTCCTGCCCCCAGTCCAATCCCCTTTTATATACTGAATATGATGTCTAGGGTATGGAATATTTCATTGGCCATTCCATTGGACTGTCCATTCTTCTATGGGAAGCTGAAAAAAAGCCCCTGAATAATGTAAACATCACTTAGCAACAAGTGAAAACAATAGGTATTATTGACATTCCTTTCACAGTCAACACTAGAAAGAGAAATTAACTCTCTCCTAGCTGAAACCAGGACAGAAACTTGTAACTCTATTTGTACAGCATAGAGTATAAACAAAGAAATGGAACGCAAACTTGGCTCCATTGTATTCAGTATCAATATTTTAGGATTTCTGTTTCACTCTGTTTTAATTCACTATGTCCTTCCCGGAGTTACGTTTGGTATAGCGTTTCCTTCCAGAAGTGTGGGCAATTAAATGCATGTATCACAGAGGTCACTAAAAGCCCATTGTAGTGGATACATCTCACCGGTCAGTGAAATTTGCATGGAATACAGCAGCTGTGTAGTGTTGCACACAAACAATACAGAAGAATATCTAACAATTAATATTTCTTCATCATTGCATAGCCATTTGTCATTTGTTTAGTGGCCAGCCCAGACTAAAACACAACAGTGGAAAAGGAAAATAAGAGAACAGAAAATTTGTTTTGTTCTGCCTCAAATCAGGACACTGTTTGCTGTGGTAGAAAAAGCATCACTATGGACTGTGACCCCAAACTGAAAAATTACAGGAATGATGAGTTTAGGGTATATGTTATTAATAAATAACACACTTTTGTGACTCCTTAAACTCTCTCTGTAATAATTGTGTGTTTTATTCTGTGTTGCCGAGGAAGGTTGCAAACCAGAAGAAAAAGTCCTTTCTACATACCTCTCAGATCCATGTCCTTAATTGCTGAGATTTTCCTGGGGCCTGAAGGACAGACTAGACATTGTTCAACATTTTAGCTGAATGAAGTGACACTGGGATTTAATAACCGGCTGCTGAAATCCAACTACAAAGTGTTTTGCAACAGTACTTGGGAATGAGGCATTGTATTTGTAGTTAGTATATATGGACATAGTTTTTGGCAGCAGTTAAATGCTTATTTGTTCTATATTTTCCTAGGTTTTCTGCTAGGAAAATAGTTATATATTTGCTTTGCTTTAAATGTGAGAGTGACATTCACGTTACCTTTTCAGCATATATGGAGAAAGGGAAAGAAAAAGAAATGACAATCATCTTCTAGAAATTCTGATATAATTCACATATTGGAATGAGAATGGTTGACTCTGAATTAATTATTGCATGTTTTGGTATAGATTAGACGGATTAGTAGGCACAGAGTAGTGTAAACACTTGGATCATCATAGAAAAATTCTTCCATCTAGGGGAGAAATACGAAGAAAATAGTATATTTGGAAAAAAATATTCACATGACCTATTGTTTAGGCCAGCAGCTGCACTTACTGGCACAACTAGTTAACAGCATAAAACAAATACATTGTGGCTGGTGAATCAGTGATAACCTCGCATGCGAACTTTAATGATTTATTGTGTTACTTGGCTTCAGGTATGTAGTCACACACTGTATTCTCTCAAAAAAAATTAGAATAAAATATCTGCCATTGATTATAACAGAACCACTGATTTTCATGCATTACTGCATCATAAACGTTTGTTTCTTTTTCCTAAGATATATTTGTGCTTACAAAGTCTACATTTATGCCCTCAAATTATGTTTACTAAATTAGCATGCCATATTTTTCACAAAAGTAATCTTTCTCCAGTTTTGTCTGTCTGACTAATAACTTGATAAATCTCGCCTTATCTTCTAATGACAGATGATTTATCAAGGTCTACCACTTAATTAATATTACAGAGCATGTGGGGAGCTGAAGGATTTAGAAGTATTTTCCATAGCTCGGGCATGTAAAATGAGAAGCATAGGAGAAAACAGAAAGATAATCTTCTAACTGAGAAAAAGCCTTTGTGATTTAAGCATGGGGTTGAGGTTCAGGAAACGGTGAGTTCTATCCCACAAATCCGTCATGCTTCCCACCAGACTTTGGGCAAGACACTGATTTTTTTTTTTTATTTTTTTTTTTTCTTTGCTGCAGTTGACCATTCTGCAGAATATTTAGAGTAATCGTGTCTTATCTCTTAGGGCAGTTTAATGCCAGATTTGTCTAGCATTACTGGTGTTACAGGACACGTATTAGTTTTTGAGTTTATTGAGTTGTACTTTTACAAACACTTCCATAATATAGATACAGTTGGAATTCTTTCATATTAAGAAAGTGTACATAATATGCGATATGTAAAGGATACTTCTGTGAAATAAATAATTTAACTTATTTATCTGAAGCACATATACAGAAATCTCGGAGAAGTTGTCAATGAAGTTTCAGCTTTCCTGAATATGTTACTTTTTCTCCATTTCCAGGTTGCATGTCTCACTCATGTAGCAGCTAATTACCTTAATTTCAAAATTGAAGCAAAACGCTGGGGTACTGCTCATGGGAGTATTGTTCCGTATCAGGTAAGCAGAAAGCATTAGGTTTTTTTGCTCTTGGAATTTGTGATTTTGTAACATTTATTATGAGATTGAGAACTTACTTTCCGCATGACCTGCTGTAGTCTGTAACGCGTCTGTGTCTAGATAGGACAAGGTTCCGTTGTTCACTGTCATTTCTGTGTTTTGCATATTTCTTCATCAGCAGTAGATTAGTAACAGAATACTGAAATAGATCAAAGCTGTTTGCTGAAACTGGATGACTTTAAAGCTAGCGTGATGACTTGATTGGTTTTCACCTGACAGAGAAACCTTTTCTTTAAGGGTTACCTGACTTCTATACGAGTTATAAACTGAAATCTTTTGACTGTGCGTTTTGGTATTTTTATCTTGTGAGTCTACAAGAACAATCTAAATTATCATGAAGTTATACATATGTGTCATTTTCCATTGATTTTGCTACAAACCACTGTTGCTCAGTGAGACAACAGGTTGGCAGCAAAAGGAATTAACCAGACCTCAGATCTCCTCAGCAGAATTCATAATCTGCTACATCTAACCAAAGGTTGAAAAACTTTAGAATTGCATGACCTTTATCATATAAACAAGCACAGGAAAAATAATTACTGCAAGTTTTATCTTCCTTCTGGCTAGTGTGGGAAACTCTTCCAGTAAACAGAAAAAAACTTTGTTCTTTTCTAGCTGATCATTTTGTTTTCTTGATGGAGGTCCTGTTAATTTATGGAGACTTGGGCATATATATATTTAATTTTTAAAAAAATAAATCTGTTCTTCATTTCATAATTTTTGGCACTTCTTATCAAATAGTCATGCTTACAACTAGCTGGACAGAGCCTGGATTTCTTAATTTCTGACTGGAGTCCTTTAAATCCTGAGAGGGACAGTTCCCAGCGTTTGTTTGGAAGAACTGCACCTAAACATCGCTCAGTTTCTTTACCATCTCCTTTCTTTTCAGAGGAAGTAAGGGAAACTCAATATATTGTCATCTTCCCAGTGGTTAAGATGGGGGTGATCGTAACATTAAAAGATCGGCTCCTTGTGGCCATGGAAACTCTGAAGCAAAAATCTTCCATCCTTAGGCTGAACACTCTCACTGGATAGCGTCACAGCCAGGCCTCCTCAGGTCTGAAGTCAAAACCTGTTGTTTTTGCAAGAGCTTCGTCTACTGGAGCTAGGAGACTTTTTCCAGTACGTACCACTGCATAGTCAACCGTCTTGTTTTGGCTTAGCTTGGGACAGGTTGCAGATGATCTCAGACGGATGGGGAGATGTTGTGGCTCTTCGTGCAAGGGTGAGTTTGGTCCTGCTGTATTCTTGTCTGGGGTGTAGCGCAGCGCAGCTCCGGTCGGCACTGTGTAGCAGAACGGCCACGTTTTCTAGAACCCTCTCTGCATGACCCAATGTAACCAGGCATCCACTACACAAGTAGTTACATTCTGCTGTTTTTCTGTAATGTGACCTTTTGGGCGCAACCCTTTTTGAACTTTGGTATGTTGAAAGTACAAAACAGATCTGAAGTGTCTGAAGTTTGTATAAGCAAAACCAAAAACCTGACTAAACAAAACATTTTATCTTCACTGTACTGCATTTGGCTGAGTAAATGAAACTTGCATTCCTTTATCTCCCTTTGCGTTTGTTTTTCCACTGTCAAAAGAAAAGCATACATTGAATATTCTTTGTTTCTTTTTTCATAGACAGCTCTCTAGGTATACAAAATTCGAGGAGACTGTTTTAGCTATCTTCTCGTTTAATCTAGAGTAGTTAGTATGTAAATAACTTTTTTAAAAAAGAGTAAACTATGGTTCCTGTGTTTCTGTATGCTGTTTCTGTAGTA
The DNA here is from genome assembly GCA_013398295.1 of Chionis minor. Lineage (NCBI taxonomy): Eukaryota > Metazoa > Chordata > Aves > Charadriiformes > Chionidae > Chionis > Chionis minor. Next base: position 152,279 of record VZSF01003866.1, read on the forward strand.
GATATTAGAAATACTGCCTCAATATTATAAACAATTTTAATCTGAATTTTTGTGTTCATAAACCAGTAATTAGGGTGGAGTTGTGTGTGTGTTCATGGCTCATCTGTTAACATTCCATCAGCTAGCATGGTTATAATTCTGATTGTAACCGTAAGTATATTATGCTTTCTAGAGTTTATTTTTTGCTTTACTAACATAAGCTATACTTAGACCGCAAAGCTCTTCAGAAACTTGAATTAACCCTCACTGTTGCTGTTGTACTGCTTTTATAGTTGCTTCCATAGCTCATTTCTAATATAGTTTAGAACAGAACTCTAAAACCTGACTCTCATCCGTCCTACTAGTTATTGAATATACTGTCTTTTGCCAAGTAAACTTACTACTATGTCACTATCACACTGCTAATTTTTACAATTTTTTTTCTTTGTTTCAAGATATTTTCTGCAAGTGAACTATAATTTGTTCAAATAATAAAAATCACATTTCAGAAAATTGAATTTCTATGTATTTCAGAACAAATATGTGGTAGCAAACTTTTTTTTTTTCCTTATATCCTCAACTTCATTTTGTTCTCATTTGCTGCCTTTTGAGTTTTCACATGGGTAGTAAATTGTGACTTTGAAGTGATACAGAGCCTGCAATCCTGCTAAAAAGTGTCAGACTGTTAAAGTGTGGAAGATTGGGTAAACATGAGAGATCCTTTCATAGATATTAAAAAGGCAAAATCTAAATTTACATCATATTTTGTGTGACAGAAGTCTAATTGGAGTCATGCTAGAGTACTGATCAAGATTTAATAAAAATATATGTCAAAAGCATTTTAAATATGTACATAAATAGTACTTTTCTTTGTTTACATTTGTTATAGTAAGTGTTCTAGTGCTCTGTTTAACACATTCAGTAGTCTATACTGAATGGTGTTATAGCTTTTATGTCATTGAGCTTATACTGAATAATTTTGTTCAGAATATCTTTGCAAATGGCTTTATTTTTTTCTGTTTACAAGGCCAAATTTAGCTTTGAGTTATATTTCTGTAATGTCACTGAATTCCCTGTTGCTTCTTGACTGAAAAACTAGCAGCATAATTTCCCCCTGAATGTGTTCTCTGAGTAAGACCTTTGTTACTTTTCTTTGTATTTAAAAACATAAAAATTGAGCCTTAATAGGCAGGTGGATTTTCTCTTTCATGAAACTACCGAGATGTAGTTTCCAAGATCCCTTTTGAAAATCTATTTCTGGTCTGAGCAACTAACTCTTAATAGAAGAGATATGAAGTTTGGTGTACAAGGGCTTTCAAAACCTTTTAAGGTTTTTCTCATTTGCTGATAATGTGCTCGCTTTGTGGCATGATCATCTGAAATGTATGAGTTTTCAGTTCTGTGTGCTCATCACCAGTACTGAAAGGAAAGGATTTGAATTTCTTTTGAGTGCACGAGGTCTTTCAGGGTTCCTGTAAAGCTGTCTGTAATGGTTTGCTGTAGGTTTTCAGTGGAGGTGAACTTTGCAGTGCGCCACAAAGGTGAAGAACTCTAGAGTTCTAATCAACCAAAATCAGAAAGAGATTTTTGAGTGCTGAAGCCTTCATGAGAAATTCTCTGCTTTAAGCATATCTGCTTTTTAATCAGAGCGATATAGTTTGAATAGGTCACTCCCGTGATAGTGCATGTAATCACATCCCAATTTGCTTGATTTCAAGTGTTAAAACACAAACCTTGAGTTCTGGGCTGTATCTTAAACATAATTAGTGCAATTTCTTAAAACAAGTTTCTATAATGAGACATCTTGTTTAGCTACAGCTGCTCCATGATTATCCAGAGGAAATCAGGGGCTTAAAAGCATCCGGTTTACATAATTGTGCTGAACGGTGAAGTTGTATTACTGTCTTTCATTTGGCGTGATAAGGTCTTCCCTCATCCTTGTGGTTTCAGCAATGTAGCTATCTTGTCTGTACCATGCGTGAGACTGAGGCATTCACTTTTTCATCTTCCCGTTGGCCCACTTGGAATGGATATTCATTCTCCTGAGAAAGTCTATCCTAACCTGTGTGCTTACAGGACATTTCCTCTGGCAGCTTACCACCCTACCTTCAGACACCCGGACAACTGGGCAGTGCGTTCAGAGGCAAACTTGCAGCAAAAGGTATAGGGCTGTTTTCTCTCAGGTGTAATGATGAAAGTCTCTCTAAAAACTGACACACACTCTTACAGATATCCTCTCCCTCCCTGCTTCCCCCCCCTTACCCCCCCTTGAAGATGGTATTATTTCTGTTGCAGATTTGGTCCTAGAACTCACAGGGTCTTCTCGAGTATACTTCAGTGTATTTTCAGAATATGCAAAGGGCACAACATTCTGCACAGAAGTTGAAACCATGACAGGAAAGATATTATAACCAATTATCTTTTCTGTTGACTGACCTGTGCATTGTCATAAGTCATCAGACTCAACATTAATGTTTTTTATACTAGAGCATCACTTACATTCTTGAAGCATCAACTGCTTGTTGTGCTAGGCATAAAATTTTCTTCATGTGAGGAAACTGTCTCTGTGTCAAAGCCCTTGCAGTTGAAATGTGTTATGAAAACCAAAGTATAAGCTCACAAGCAAGTAAAAGGTATGAGTTAGTAGGAAGATGAGTGTAGTCACAGATATAAATATCTCTGCATTATTTTTAGCGTCTGTATCTTGTACTTTTTTCTTGTGGAATTTCATCCTGTCCAGGAGTCTTACAAAGAAAATCCCACTCATGTCACTTGTGTCTCATCACGGGAACAGAGAAATGCAGTAAGTTGTACTTAACTGATTCATCTAGCAGAGATGCTTTTCATACAAAGGCACAACGTGCACCAACTTTACTAACTCAGCTCTGGAGACTCTCACCAAACTTTTCATGACTTCTTTTTTTTTAATTTTTTTTTTCCCTCCAGTGGAGAGGGCAAGAGAATGATGTCAATCGTTCAGAAATTTCAAGCTGCTTATTTCACACAAGAATGGTCACGTGTAGTCATTTTCTTTTCTGTCTTTATGTGGTTTTATTGGGATCCTTCTGCAGGTAATATGTCTTGGAATCAAAATCAACAAAGAATAGAACTTGGATTGTTTGCAAAGTTTTGTTTTATGCATGAAACTCTCCTTCTTAAATAAGTCCAAAATGGATGTTGTGGAGGAAAGTCCTTCTGCTCTGTAATGGCGATCTAGGATGGAACTTACGCACAGGAAAAAAATAAAATACAGATTTTTTTTGGGAGGAGTTCTAGATTCAGGAAATGGAAGACGACCCTTCTTATTCTGTGAATCTTACCTACATAATACTCACCTGTACTATTTAGTTGGAGCCCATTGTCCTGTATTGTTCTGAACAATGAAATACCACTGCTGAAAGTATTGACATGAAAATTTAATTTGACATGAAAATTAAATATATCCACAGATCAACTGAATAGAAACTTTGTGCTCTCAAGCAGCAAAGTGTACTCTCTCACACGGTATGGTTTCAGTTTCCAAAGAACATTTTGGCCATCTTCAAGATAAGTGTCTTGACTCATATGGTGAATACGCAATCTCCCATATACTTTGGTGGCCTAGTGTATCTCCTTGAACAACTTACCTACAGGTGTGGTTTTTTCACTAACTGCTTCCTTTCTATCTTTATCTTACAAAGTACAAGAAAGAGAGAAACCAGAAAGTCTTGTGTCATCCAGGATTCTGTAAAACAAGAAAACAAGGATATCATTTGCAGGACCTTTGGGGTTTTTTTCCTTTCTTTCTGTTTGGACAAGTTTCCATTTGTAGATTTCCATACTAGATTCTTCAGAAGTGTCTTACAGTGGTAAGACTAGATTAACTAATGACTGCAGAAATGTTTTGGTATTAGAGTGATTGTAAGGGACTACAGTTGGCACGCTGCTTGGTAAGAAGTGCTGAAGTAGGGATTCTGTTCCCTTGCCATTTTAGTCAATGAAAAGGTATAGTAATCATCTGTGGGAATCTGTGTAGACTGCTGCTCATTTATGAGGAATGAATTCTAGTTATTCAAGCCTGACAACGTTATATCGATACTTTTCTTGTGATTGTCCTTCAGTGAGTTGTCAAGCCTCTCTCCTGGGTAGGGCAGCTGTCTGGAAACCAAAGCAGTAGGTTTGCCTTAGGCAGTTTTAGATACGTGCTCAGTGTATAATGTGAGATGTAGATATAACTTCTTTCATATATATCCTATCCTGTCACAGAGACAGCACTTTAAAGAATCTGAATTTGTATTGGCATAGAATAGACAGCTTCTTACCTATACACAGGAACTTCTCAGATAAAAATGAAATTAATTTTTAATTTAAAACCTGATACTTCCCCCCCCCCCCCCCCAACGAGTGCG